>VYZX01027913.1:4861-111037 GCA_013401335.1 Brachypteracias leptosomus | reverse complement strand
CCGCGCACCTGTGCGGAAACGGCCGCGGGCTGTTGCGCCAGCCCCCGGGCGGTTGGGCCCCCGCGCGGGCTGCGGAGCGGCCGGGACCGGTCCCGAGTTCTGCTCGGGCGGGACGGCGGGGACGGAAACCTCCTTCCCCGGGGTGGGCCGGGGGCGAGAAGCGGCGCCTCGGCTCGGAGGCGGTTCCTCAGCTGGCGCTGCTGTGAAACCTGCAGGGTTCCGAAGCCTTGCGTCGGGACGAGGTTGTCCAGGCCGTGCAGCCCGGCCCGGCCGGTACCGGCGGCCGAGTCTGAAGTTACGTAAAGCGGGGCAAGTGGCATTCCGCGCGCGTGGCCGGCCGGGGCGGGAGCTGCGGCCTCTCGGTGGTCCCTGCGCCCGGCGGAGCCGCTCCCGCTGCCTCGGGGCTGTGCCGGTCGCGGGCCGGCTGAGGGGGAACCGCGGGTTGTGCGCGGGCTTCTTCTATGTCTGACCCGTTACACCCCAGACAGAGGTAGGCCACGTGAATTGGGGGAGGGGGGGAGGGTAACTTATTTCTAGTTCGTCGATAGACTCTTTGGGGCAAGAATCGCCCTCTGTGTGCCTGTGTGTGTATGCGAGGTGTCAGAAATAGGCCCCGATTTTGAGTTCATAAACGGGTGAAATACGTTGTTAAGTAACTTGATTGAAGTCGTCACAAAATGATTATTTTTTAAAAAAACAACTTTATAAACCCGATTTCGGTCTCTGAATATTCCACCTGACATTTCGTGATAGCAGTTAAATCCTGAACAACAGCGGTCAGCCTGACTGGGTTGTACAAACAGATGTAATGTATGTAACCAGATCGCAGACAGTATTGCATTGCTAAAAGTCTTCTAAATCCAGTTAGAACTGTTAAGTAAGGATTGTTTTGTTTCTAATCTATTACCCTTGAATCTCGTGGCTTACATGTTTCTCACCAAACACAGTAACCATTAGCTTAAAAGGGTTTGGAATTGCAATAGCTGTATGCTGGAGGCAAACCCTTTTAAAGTGGTTTTATTATACCCGATTTGCTTCACCCGCAAAAAGGGAGGTGTCTGTCATAAACACTCAGTAGAGTGTAGGTTGGTGTCATGCTGTTCTGTAGCATGTGACAGTAGGGTTCCTGGGACTCTCCTATCCTGTTTCAGATCCGATAGCTCAGTACTCCCAGCAAATGTTCTCTCTTTTACTTTATTCTTAACTTACAGTTGGGAATCAAACTAAAGCAAATACGGGGTTCTGAATGGGAAAGGAATTTCTTGCAAAAAGTAAATACTGAGCCATGAAAGAGAGTGCAGTGGCTGCATTATGTTTCGGGTGTTGGAGCGATGTTTGTTCTGAAGGTTGGTGTGGTGCAGTGATTCTACTGGTTTAGTGCTGTGACATGTGAGACTACTCTGCAGTGAAGTTGGGTAGTAGCAGGCTGTGCACTGAAGTCTTTGCTCCTCACTGCACCGATGTAAACAAAAAGCAGAATGATTTGTCTAAAAGTTTATTTTCAGTTTCTTTAGCTGCATGAATTGGCAGTAAAGTTCTATGTTCATAAAAAAGGCTTATCTCCTAAGGTTGTGACCCTAGTTTGAGCATTGTATTGTTTTTCTAATGTTTGGCCTTTATAAAGTGCAAATTGATGTGATTTTAAACCCTGTTGTGATTCATACCATGTAAATATTTTAGATATTTGGTAATTGTAATACTTCCACAGTTTAAGATGGATTTACATACATATTTGTGCATATATATGTATTTGTGTAATGTCTTTGTATGCTTCTTTTCTGTTTTCTTGACAGAAAAAAAAAAGAGACACAGTGTACCTTTTGTTCCCTTGACCTGACATTTGTTACTCAAAGAATACTCTTTTGTTACACTTCAGAGTTACAGGAATCTGGGTGTGACACTGGTAGCATCAGCTTCTTTTACTTGTCTATGGGTCTGTTTACTGTGCCAGACTGGGTCAAGAATGTCCTTTAGAAGCAAATATTGTGATCATCACAGTTTAATATGCATTGGCTTACCATTTGGGATGGTCTTGCAGGGTACAAAAGAAACTAAACCAGAAACTGTATCCTGGGAGCAGAGCTAATGCAGTCCAGCTGCTGATAAGTATTCAGTCAATGGTACCAAATTACAGCTAGTCCGACAGAAAAGCTGCTGAGGCATGTACCCTGTCGATGTTGGACTCTTAGCACCAAGTGCTTTACTCCATGGGTCTATTGATGTTGACCTGTGTTGCTTGCCAGTACAGCCTTTCAGTAATGCATGTGCATTTAAGAGTAGTAGTGAGTAAATTCTTGATTGGCATTTCACTTTAAAGAAGTAAGTTCTAGAAAATAAAAGTTTACGAGTATTGCAGCTGGTGAAAATATTGTCATGGTTTGTGGTTGGGGTTTTTTTTGTCTGTGGTTGGTTTGGTTTGGTTTTCAAAAGGTGCTGAAAATCACAGGCACTTCTTTCTTCATGGAATTCTGAGAACTCCTGGGTGAACTTCACCAAATTTCCTGAGATGTGGGCTTATTTTCCTTTCCTGGTTCTGATTCATAAAGTCATGCAGCAGAGGATAATTTTTTTTAATTTAAAGATCCTTTGATTTGTTGTGAACCTGGTCTCAGTTGGCTTCTTCTGTTTATAGGGATTTAATCCCACACCTCCCAGGGACATATATGAGTGCGACGTTCTTTAAGGGGATATTCTCAATTCCTTCTGCTGGTAACATGGAAGAGTCACTGAAGTGGCAAGTGAAAGAGGAGTTACCTTGGCCAGTGTTTTATATGGGTGAGAATATTGCTAGAGAAAATTTACCAGAGAATACTTCATGTCTTGTTATTTCTATCTCTATTAAAAAAAAAAATTGTAGCAAAGTTTGTTTGAGACAGAAAACAGATTCACTTACTGAGGTACAGGTGAAAAAGGGGATTTAGATCTTGGTCTAGCTCCAGGAGAATGTCTTGTCTCCAAGACAGGTGTGACTTGCTTCTTTCAAATTATGTGAGGCTGAAGCAGGTCAGCTGTCTGACACGTGGAGTTAAGTCACACAACCCAAGCACAAGACTATGCTGCAACAGAAGGTGCTGGATCATCCAAATCCTGTTCCTGACCAGTAAAATCAGTCAACAGGAGGTTTTGATGCTGACATTTCTGCTCTCTCAGATGTTGCTGAGTATCCAGGCTCTAGTCAGAGTCCAGTGCTTCCAAGGAGTCACTGCCAGTTTGAAATTGTTCTTGTTGGTCAGATTCCTTGAGCTTTCTGACTTTCCCTACCTGGCTGAAAGGATGAGGAAGTTTGGGGTTTCCTTCAGTCAAGGACATCTTTCAAGAGCATTTTTCAGTCTTTCTTGTTGATGCTGGTTAATTTCATTTTTATTTCCTTATTCATGTTCTCTAAGATTTATTTAGAGCAAGAGAATGAAAGTGTCACTTCACCCTGGCAATTAGGAAACTTATTTGATTTTTGCTCCAGTAGATGATTGATTATATACATGATGTGAATCAGGCTGACAGTTTCTCATTTCACAGCTGCCTGCAGCCTCGTGTTTGATTGATATACTTTTGGGGGAAATGGGTGGTGACTCAAATACTGTTAATCCAAAGAGATCGGATCAAGTTTGTATCTTATAAGAGCTCTTCTCAGGGCACTTTGTTAAAATGGGGAGATAGTGGTTTTCTGGCAGTTGGATATTTTTGCTTTTTTTATAAATGTGCACACATACACACAAAAGATTAATTCTGGCTTCAAATGATTTCCTTGGAGAAAAAATACCAATTTTTTCTTTTCCTTTTTTCCCTGAACTTGTTTTTTCCATTTTAATCTACTAGAATGGAAAACAGGCTGCTATTGCAACACTGCTTTTGATGTGCATGACTGTAAAACTTAATTGCTCCAATTCAAGCTACGCAAAATGTGCCCAGTTAACATTGTTAAAAGTGTCTGCAGCACTGTATGCAACAGAGTTGTTTTGAAATAGTATTTTGCTTTGAAAATAGGTCCATTATGCTTCAGTGAATAGTTAGTATATGCAAATGTATTTTTCACCTAAGTTGTTTACTGTGTTGTCTTTTGATTCATCACATGTATATTGTTGGGTACACGTTTGGCTTATGTAGTCTGCTCCGGATATCTTGGCAGAAGCAATTCTGAGAAAAGCTTTTGTACTGTTTATGCTAAAGTCACTAAAAACACGCTGGTTTCCTATATGCCTAAAAATTGATGACCTTTTAAATAAAACAAAAGAACACTTAAATTATAAAGGACAAAAAAAAATTTCTCTTTTGCAGTCTTACTTTTTCTGTCATTTTAATAGCTGTAAAAGACAGAGAACTCCTATAAAGCTGTCCATCAAATTGTAGAGTTACCATTTAAAAGCAGCATTTTATATGAAGCCAAATTCCTTGTCAAAATGTTTAACCATCAGTACTGCTATGTACCATCTCAATGCGGATACAGATTCTTCCAAAGCAGTATCTTAGAGTTGCTTTCACTTGAAAATTCCAGCAGTATTTTCTGTCTTTCACTGCAGGTACTGTTTGTGAAGAGAAAACATGGCTTACGTAGTGAATGAACTCTAAACTCCTGGACCAACAACTGAGGGTTTTTTCCTGAAGGATGGCAACACCATATGTTCCTGTTCCTATTCCTATTGGAAGTTCATCATCCAGCTTTACAAACAGAAACCAAAGAAGTTCTTCTTTTGGGAGCATCTCAACAAGTTCCAGCTCCTCAAAAGGACAGCTGGAGGACTCTACAGTCAGTAGTTTTAAAAAGATGAGCGTTCCTGACCAGATTGGTTCTACGTCATCTGTGTGTAGTAGTCCACTTGTTAGGACCAAATTTACAGGTGTGGATACATCCATAGAATACTGCACTCAGCCTGTAGAAGAAACAGAGCAGAATACAGATTCCAGGAGCTGGGAAGATCGACCATCCACACCTACTATACTCGGTTACGAGGTGATGGAGGAAAGGGCAAAATTCACTGTAAGTTTTGGGGATAATATAATTGATCTTGTAAAGGCAAGATAACAATTGAGTGTACTTTGCATGCTCTTTCAGTAATGAATCCTGCAGTTCAGGGATCTTGGAGTATTCTGCAAATGCCAATTTAGCTTTCAAAGTACTGACATCTGACAGGAAAATATCATTCCTGTTATACAGGTGGAAAAATTGAGACTTGGAAGCAGTCTTTCCTGTCATTGTGTACATGGAATAGAAGGAATTCCTTCTACGCCAGGTATCAATCTCTGCTAGAAAAGTCAGTAATTTCTTGCAAAATTACAATTCCTTGTGAAACTGAACTTGAGAAGTTCTGGGTAGTTAAACATCTTAAATAAAATGTAGTCTTTGATTTTAAATGAATGATACGACACCTGATATATGCCTTTTACAGCTATTAGTAACATACAGTGTTTGCATGAAAGTGCAAACACGTAGTTTTCAGCTTCTTGCACTGCTAGGTTTAGTTTCTAATAAGGGGAAATCAGTTGTGAAAACATCAAGGGTGGGATGTCACATATGCAGTATCTTGTGACAGAACACCAGCTTAACGGTCTGGTGTTGATTTTTCTCAAAATGTACTGTAACAGGTAATGCTGGTTTTTCTTTTACATGCCATAAATATATTAACACATTTGTGCATTTCTTTAACATGATTCAGCAGTGCTTGTGAGACTAATGGAAGTTCTTTGCTACTAATTATTACGTTACTTCCAATAGTTAAGGAGAAGGAAATAGCAGACAATTTTTTTTCATGTTTTTCCTTTAGTTTAGAAAAGTGTGGAAACCAATGCACTTATGACAGTCAGAATACTAATAAAATTTTCAAATTCTTTTTGCAAATAATTAATTAATGCTGGTTTTTAATTATTGGAGAATGATGGCTTGTCTTGTCATAGCTTTTTCAGTTTCTAACATCTTCAAGAGCCAGACTTTTTTTTACATGTAGATTCAAAGATTCCTTTTAAATAATACCTTCAAAACTAAACCTATTATTTGTATTGTTATATTGACAGGGGTTAGTCTGAAAATATGGCAAGGCATATTCTGGTGTGCATATAAGATGTTCTTAACTGTAGTTATAATGACAACTTTGACTCATTTTATGTAGAATGACAGGTTACAGTTCAAATGAAACACTCTTCATCATTAAAATGCTTGGTTGCATTTTTGCTCTTTCAGAATTCACTACTGTTGCTGTGTTTGTTTCTGAAAACACATAATTAACTGTTTGTTTTCAGTTGTATGTTGAAAGTAAGCTTGCTATTGTGCAAGTAATTAGTCTAGAAATTAAGGTTGCTTCTGTGATGCAAAATCAGTGAGATGGAAGACTGGAAATTAAATTGAAATCACCTGTAAAAGAGAGGACACTCAATTGCTGAAGTTTTTATACTGTTTGTTAGCATCTCATAGCTCCCAAAAATATTTATCTGAATTACTTAAGCTGGGTGATGTACTAGCTTCGAGAGTTAAGTGTTGGTGTGTGTTGGAGTACACAGCTGCTGAAGCTTATCGGCCAAAAAACAGGCTGAAAAACCTCTGTGTTTGTGAGCTAATGGTCTCAAATGAGTTAGCGATCCTGGAATGTTCAATTAACAGGGTTTTTTTGTTGTGCATCCAACTAGAAATGAGATGCTGAATCAGCCAGATTGTTATTGGCATATTTTCATTGAATATTTTGTATTTGTGCAGTAGGGCAATTCAGGATTGGCTGGAACTACATAAATTTGTTGAATTCATTTGTAATTTTGTCCAAGACCTTGTGTGAAGGAACTGACAGTTGGTTTTGTGATATCCTACTTTTTCATGTTTTTTCTTGTTTATTAACTACAAATCTTAAACAGAAAAAAAAGGGAAAAAACAAAAACAAAAAACCCGAAAAAACAACCCTTCTTCAACTTTGGCAAGAAACCAAGAATGTTTATTTCAGGTTGACCATGTGTTTTTTGGCTAGTAATCACAAGCTGATTGCGCTCCTTATTACAATGAAGTTGACCATAATTTCTGAAGACTTTTCTTAAGACATCTAATATTTACTTGAAAACGATTCAAAGTGAAGGTCAGACACTAGCTGGATTTTTCGTGGGTGCACTTGTAAGCAATGCCTTTGAAGAACTTTTAGTAGAATAAAAGGATGGAATAGAACTCTGATTAGCAAGTAAATCCACAAGCATATTCCAAAACTTCTTGATCTATGTTCTGTGCACTAGCAAAGAGTCTTCAGAATTTTATATAGCATTCTGCTTTATGTAACTTGCATAAAATAAAACTGGTAGAACAACAAAGCTAAAAACATTTGGACAAACATTTATACAGCAAATGCAAGACAAAAGAATTACATTTGAATGCTGGCTTCACAGGCATGTCTTCTAGCTTGAATTTTAAAAGCTAATAGCTTTATTAATGACTGAAATACTGCCTTTGACACAGTCCATGACTTCTGTGGATGATGCTGCTTGAAAGTGGAATTCTGTGTTTCTCTGTAAATAACAGAAGTACTTGCTGGAAAAAAAAAAAAGCTTTTAATTAGCACCATAGTTACCTGTAGTTCATGTAACTGTCTGCAACTTGATATATGATTGAATACAAAAATGTTGAAAACAGTCTCACACATGTACAGAAGTAGGCTAGTGCTGGGGTTGTCACATGCTGGAGCTGAACAAGAAAAATACATCTAGCAGCTAAGACAGCTTGCTGTGAAAACATGGAATACTGGAAAAGATTTTACTTTGCAGCAGATTAGAAAATGTTTTAAATAGAATTTGGTTAAATACCTATAAAGGATTGTTTATCAGTATGGTTCTAAAAATACCTTTTCCTTCACTGTATTTGATTTTTATTTTTTTTTTTAAAACTGGAAAACACCTAGACTGGGAAAGCTGCAGAGCTTCTTTTTCCTTACATTGGAGTAAGTAAGATTGTGATATGAGAACCCTTCCTTTCTAGACACTGTATAATATTTTCTAGTTGAAGTTGTGTGTTATTAGATACATTGTGTTCAGGCATTTAAGTATCAGTCCTCATAAAAGGTAATTGATATTATTATTGTTTTATTTCTGTATCCATCTGCTTTTAAATATGAGAATGGTACTGTTGTGCTGTCATCTTACTAAATCTGATTGAAAGGATCCATTACTTCAGCTCTACAGTGCTAGTATAATCTTTCTGATCCAGTTATCTAGAGAAGTGATTGTATTTTGCCTGGAAAGACAAAACCTGATGTTCAAGACAAATGGAACCAAAGGAGAATGTTATTTTTATCCTGTATCACTTTTCCTTGTGAAGCAAGTCAGATGAGACATTTTAAAACAATGTAACACTCAGTACCTGATTATTGCAGGCTTCTTAAAAACAGATTGGCCTCAAGGGTTAATGAATAATTCAGCAAGGGTTAAAGTAGATCACTAGAACACACTTTACTTACCTCTTTGAGAACTTTGTCCTTGAGAAGAAATGTGGATGCAGTTTCACAAACTCTTTCTTACAGACAGAAAATAGTTAAATGTATTTAGTAATTATAGAAATTCCTTCCGAAAATTCTGAAGTTAATTTATACTGTTTGTACTGATGATTAAGGCTTTTTTTTTTTTTTTTTTAAATCAAGTTCAGGATTTTTTTTACCCACAAGTTTTGTGTCATTAAGAAATGAAGGATAATTTCAGCCTTCCAGCCAATGCAGCATACAGCTCTGCACATTTTTCTGATATTCCTGTTTTTCACATTAGGTATACAAAATACTGGTAAAAAGAAGTCCAGAGGAAAGTTGGGTGGTTTTCAGACGGTACACTGACTTCTCCAGGCTTAATGACAAGGTGAGAATTGCACACTGGTAGATTCTCAACTAGTTTGCCTCAGTCTTCTTTCATATTTCATTTTCTTCTTGTTTCACAGTTTTTGTCACTTTTTTTCCTTTCTTGCCTGCATTGTTGCATATAGAACACATACTATATTAATAAATGAAAAGCATACAATACCTCATGTTTTCAAAGATATATAGAATAACTACAGCTAGTGTAAAGAAGGTATTTCTTCATCTGAAGCTGTTAGTGTACTTCATACTTCATATTTATTCCTAGTCTTTGTGATAAAGGAAATTAACTCTTTAATAGTTATATCCCTTGCATCAAAATAGAACTAGGGATCTGTAGGGTTGTGAAAGCTCCATACCTACTGAAAGAAGACAAATAGAAGATGATGGCAAAGTAATCTAGTGTAAAGGAAAGATGACATATTGCCAGTATGGGTGCACAAGAAGCCACATAATGATCTCAAAGTCAAAGGTAATTTAAGTGACACAAAGTGATCAGCACAAGAGGAGTAGTACAGGGTCGAGGTTTAGGGTCAGTCCACCAGACCTGCAACAGACGGCCTATGTTAACCTCTCTTTTCCCCCCAAATAGAGAAAGTGAAAGAGGATAAGGGAGAGAGACTTTTGTCCCCCTCTTCCCCTCCCCAATGGGAGAGGAAGGCTATGAGGAAGAGAGGTTTCTGGATTAGAAAACTAAAACAGCTTTAATGAAGATAATGATAGAATAGGATATATACAAAACCAATATCGAACCCAACCTCCCCCTGATGGCAATTACGTCATGGTCACCACTGAGGCTGTGGAGCAGACACTGGCGAAGACCCAGACCGNGGCTGTGGAGCAGACACTGGCGAAGACCCAGACCGGGCTCAGCAGCTGGCAGGAGCTGGGTTCAGGAACACACAAAATTGGGATCAAAGGCAGGGTCAAGAAGGCAAAAGGCCAAAGGGAAAGGATAAGGGTCCACCCGAGGAAAAAAAGAAGGCCTAAGGACATAGGCTGACCGAAGGGAAGGAAGGCCCCCAAAGGGAAGAGGGTTGAGACCCTTGTGATCCCTCAGCTTTATACTGAATATGACGTATATGGAATGGAATACCTCATTGGTCAGTTTAGGGTCGCCTGTCCTGGCCACTTCTCCCCACAGGTGCAGCCTTTCACTTTCTGCACCCCCCGATGTGCTACACAAGATCTAGCAGTGACCTTGCTCTGCACACACCAATCCTTGGTAGTAACTAAACATGGAGCGTTATCACTGCTAGAAGTCTGCAAAAACATGCTGTTAGCTTCAGAAAGTGCAGTTAGTTAGCATAGACTCAGATGAAAAGTAAAATCACTGAACAGAATTGGTTTGGTTCTAATTCAAACCAGGGCATACAGATTTCTGAAGACTAAGGCAGAAGTGCTGAGGTGCAGGTCACAGGATGCGAAGAGCAGTAGGTAAAGCTCTATAAATCATTAGAGATAAAAATAAGGGAAGGAGGCAGCAAAATAACAGATCCGTTACTTGAGGGCAAACTGGGAAGCAAATAGCAAATGATACAGCAGATTGAAATACTGTCTTTTGCTATAATAGTAACAGAAAAATTTATCTTGGTGGATGTTGGAACATGACAGAATATGAGGGGTTAGAAGCAAAATACATTTGGCTAGATGTGTAGGGGTGGGCTCCTTTGTTAAGACCTAGTGGATTGGAGTAGTACATGAAGAATACTCTCTGGTCTCAATAAATGGTGGGAAAAAATCTTGTAAAGTTTTACTATGCTGGTAGAGATGTTGAAATTAAATGGCCAGTCTGAAGAACCAAGAAGTTAACCATTTCTCCCTGAGACTGTGCCTCATGTGACATGTATAATCTATCACATGATGATGTAGGAGAGAGACTTCTAGAAAAGGTGCTGGATCCAAGCAAGCAATCACAGCCAGCGTAACTTGTCTGACCCTGCTCTGTCTGAGGAGTGTTCAAGAAGAATGCCCCAGGACTGTGCTGTTGAAAATCTGTCTGCTCACAGCAGCTAACTTTCTCATACTCTCTTCATCCACAAAAGAAGTAACCTGTGGGTAGGCATACACTTTCCCTAGAAATAAATTACATGATCTACATAACCAGACAAGTGAAATGGTTATCTGTGGTCTGCTCTACAATAAAGGAAGTCATTTTGTTACCTTTTCTTGGTTCAGTTCTATTCAGTATTTGATTAACGTAAGAGGGATTGTTGAACATAGAGGATATTTACATATATGGTATTAATGATGGCTTGGTAAGAGATGAAGGAACTTTGGATGACCAAAGATAAACAAAATTATCAAGAGTCTGATATCAAGATGAAATTCAGTAAGAGAAGAAGAAAACATATACTTAAATGTAGAAGTAAAGGCTTTGACAATAAAGCATTCTATAAATAAGTAGTAGTTGTTATGGAGGATTTGAATGTACAATACTTGTGTTGTAAAAAGCATCCTTCTTGTGCTGTGAATTGATACTTGCATGAGCAAAGGTAATCCACAAACATGATTCTCCTTTTAAGCTATGTAGAGAGATTCTGGCTGAAATACGTTATCTGCTTTAACTTTTTAAAAAATTAATCTGCTGAAAGAGCTACCCATTGACATACTCCATGAGTCCATAAAGAGTAGTTAAATAAATAAAGCTTATTGTCAGAAGGCTTAAATTTTGCTGTGCAAGGATCAAGACACCCACTGAAGAATTTCTTGCAGCCATGTAAACATTGAGCGCTAAACTGTTTTCGGGGCAAATTCTGGAATGCTTGCCACTGGAACATTCCTATGAATATATTAGGTGTATGCAGTACATCCTTGACAAAAGGATTTTTCTGTCTTCGGAAAAATATTAAACAATTCTTGTGGCAGCTGGAGGAACATTAAGTTTTGTAAAACCTGATTGCTTTTTCCTGTTGGTTGTAAATCCTCTTAGAGTTTTTTCTGTCAAGCATCCCTTCTAAGAAAAGGCATCTAAAAGTTGGGTTTTTGTGAAAACATTAATGTTTTTTGACCTTCATGCATATTAGAAAAATAATTAATTGGTACCCTTGGACAGGTCCCTCATGATATAATTTTGTGCTTCCATTCACTTGCATATTTCATTTCTGAATTTGAATTTTAAAAATAGGATATACTCAATGCCAGAAATACCTATTAGATTTAGGCAACTCAGAAATACAGTTTTGTATGTTAGTGCTAGGGTTTGAGCCACATCCGTGCATCTTGAAATTCTAATATTCTGGGCATACAACGAGCTACTCTTTACTCAAAGTATCTCATGCCTATGTTGTAATTCATTCTGCTAACCCCCCCATAAAGACAGTTGCAGAGTTGTAGGTCTGTAATGGGCTCTTATATTTTATTTTTTTTTAATTTATGTAGTACTTACTATTCCTGAGTACATTAGAAAAAACACCACTGAAATGCTTACTTATCTGATACATTTTACTTACATACTATTTCCTTATATCTACTGAATCAAAGACATTAAATAGCAGAGTTTTTCATTCCTATTTTCATATGGTAAATTTGAGAGGTTATTTGATTGTGTAATCAACACAGCAGGGGACAGAACTGTGTCTAAAACTTATGCTACAATTTAGATTGTACTTCTGATTGAAACTTGCCTTGTGCTTGAACTTAACAGAAGACAGAAAGATTCTATAATTCTGTGCAAGTCAGTGCCTGTATCTAATTCAATATTTCATCAAGATTTTTTCCTTGGTTTTCTTTGGCTTCAATTTCTATTTCAGCTAAAGGATATGTTTCCAGGCTTTCGGTTGGCCCTTCCACCGAAGCGGTGGTTCAAGGATAATTATAATCCTGACTTCTTGGAAGATCGACAGTTGGGACTACAAGCATTCCTCCAGAACCTAGTAGCTCACAAAGATATTGCTAACTGGTACGTGATTAAACTTTGCTTGTGGATTTGGATTTTTTTGTGTGTGTTTCCAAACTACTGATATAGGCTCCTAGGCTCTAGGAGTGTATCTCTGAACAACATAGTAAGGAATTTCATTAATGTTTGTGTTGTGCATTTAGTCATTATGTGAATTATTTAGTGTCCTAATAAATTAATCCCATTTTAACCTAAGCAAAAAAGGGGAATTGCAGCATTTTGAAATGTACGTGGTTAACTACTAACTAAAAGCTATAATATTTAAAATGTTAGACTAGTCCCATACTTACTCCAAAAACATTACTTCTGTGTGCAACAAAGTGGAAGGTTTCTTTGAACAGTATCTCTTTTCATACACTTAATTCTGGCAAATGAAATGTAAAATAATCTTAATATAGGCCAAAAGAGAATTTTAGTTAGGAAGTTGCTAGAGGCAGAGTAGTTATTTTCAAAACCCTTTTCCAAAACCAGAAATAAAGTTGTGAGGTTGCTATGCCAGAGATTCTTTGAAGAATGATTCTCTCCATCATCATTAAAAATGGAGAGGAAGGAATTCACTAGAGCACACAGCATCCTGTCAAGGATTTTAAAGATACTAAAATGTGAATTGCTGAGCTGTGGTGTGAGAACGTATAAAGCTTATATCTACTTTTTAGTGGAATGGCTGTTACTACGTTTGGCACATTTTTATAAGGTATTTGACTGTTGGGTCTGAAAACTAGAGATCAGTAAGTCTGACTTTTGGTACATCTTGTAATAAAACCAAAGTGGTAAGCAGATAAATAAAAATAATACTTGGAAAAGCAATGTCTTTTGCAGAGGGAAATCTATCTAACAAGTAGTTATGACAGAGCTTGTATAAAATAATTGAAAAGCAAGGGAGAAAGGATTGATAGAATGTAGGGGTATTATATATGGAATGCCAGATCACAGTAATGGACACTGATGTTCAGAATACCTGGAAATTATCTGGAAAAGGAAATGATCAATGAGATCATGAAGTATTGTAGAATGATCCTGAGGCACTGAGTGACTAACATTAATTTTCATGTCATGAAGTGTAAAATGACAGTAAGTACATACATGCAGAATCAAACTCAATTGTTTTTTGCAACCTGGAATGTAACTATTAGTATTGATAGTTTTCTAAATCAGTTCAGTATTCAACAATAGGTAAAATGTTGCATTAAAACTGTTGAAGAGGAACTTGAAAGGGGAAAAAAAAGTGTTACTGCTGTGGGAATCTGAATTGTACTTCCACATAGTCCAGTGCTAAAACACAGCATTCAGTTTCAAAAGAGGATTTGCTAGAGGTACAGAAAAAGCAAGCCAGAACAGATGAAGCTACAGACAAACATCCCTGCAAGAAGAGTTCTGTTCTCTTTAATCTGTCGTCTTGGGAAAGGGCTGGATAAACAGGGCATATGAAATCATCAAGGGGATAGGGAAGGTGAGTAAAGAATGTTAATATTTTGGATGATTCATAGTCATCTCTCAGTATGTCACATGGAGTTCTGAAGCTTTGTTGTGAGACAGCTTAAATGGTTTCAAAAAGAAATTGGAATCAGCCTGTGAGCTTCTCTGTCAGTGGCTATTAAACATTATTGTGTGGGTGAAATTTGTGGCTGAGAAGTTTAAGAATTTATGATTAAATTACACAGTAATAGGTGTGCCAAAAAAAAGGATTATTCTGTAAATGTCATGTTGTGCTGCTGGAGGCAGACTAGTGCACGGGGTGGGCTTTTTAGTCTGCTTGAATAGATTTGAAGGCTTTATGCCAGTGTCATCTGGCTTTATATAGGTGACACAGCTCTCCTCTGCCTCCACGCTGTAAAAGAAGCAGCTTGAAGCTGTTGAGTCTTGTCAGGGATCCCGTGTGCTGCACTGCCTCTGGCTGCCCTTCTTAATGCTGGTACACTGGCATTGCAGCCTCTCTTGAGAAGAATGTCACTGAGCTTAGGAGCAAAGGACGAAGCTATGTACAGCTTGCTGTTTGTTAAATGAAATGAAGAGGTGTAGCATGTGCAGGGGAGAGCAGGGGCAGAGCAGACTCTTAGGGTAAAGCTGGGCTACAAATGAGTGTTTATGCCATCAGGTGCATATTTTAGATAAAGAAACAATGTTTTCAGTTGGCTTAAAACCTATGGCTTTAAGTTTCTTGACCTCCTCATGTAAAATCTAGTTTTCAATTTCAAGAAGCTTTGAAAACTGTAGAAAAAAAAAATGCTGTTTTTTGCCAGTGTCTGCAGGGAAAACAGGAAAAAAATATTTGATCTGATGTAAGTAAATGATATATGTAGACTGGATATTTTTGCACATTTATTTTTCTGGATGTTTCATTTTTCACTCAGAAGCATTACTGCATGTTAAGCCATTTTACTGTTACCCTTTAACAAAAATTACTAGCAAAATGTAGAAATTAAATATTTTTAAGATGTGTGAACTGAGCTGAAGATACTGAATAAAGATGGTGAGCAGAAGCGTTTCCACCTAATGAATTCCTCTGTGTTAGGCACATGTGACTTCCTTCAGGATCTTTATGAAAACAACACTTCAGCTATTAAAAAATGGACTTGAGCATCATGTTGGAAAGGGTCAATTCAAACAGATTAAACTATTTGGAGGGGAAAAAAAACAGCCCTGCTCTTCTCCTTGAAAATGTACCTTAAATGCCTGAATAACTTTTCATTTGGTTTGAGGTTAGGTTTACTAATCATTTAATTAACAACTTGTTACCATCTTGACACTTTTCGTGCTAATTGGAGTGATAATGCTGGTTAAAGTACCAGAATTTATTATTATTTGTTTGAATACATGAGAGAAGCAGTTTTAATAGTACAAGTTCAGGCTGTGGTTTGCACAGATCATGGATTGATGAATGTAAAACAGTGGAGAGGGCTTGAAAAAGGAAGGGTTTATCACAGTTTTCACATAGATCAAGTGGGGAATGGAATGATCATGAGTATAGGAGACAGTTTTTTCAGGTTGGTTAAAGGCTGATGAGGTAAAAGTGGATATCAAGACAAGAACTCCTACCAACCATTGGTCAGGAAAACCCGCCTGTATCCTCACATGTGCAATAAGCACTTGAAAGCAGGCTTACAGAAATCCAGCAACAAAATAAAAGTTCAGTGTCTTTTAGATATTCTTCAGAGCCTTTCTAAAACTAAAAGTGATGGTATAATCAATTATTACAGTTTGCTGAACAAATTCCTCTCCTCATTTCGTTTGCAAAACCTGAAGCTGTGTGATTAGATATGTATAAGTGTCCTTTCTTGTGTTTGTTCTTTGCGTCTGCCTCAAATGCAGAGAATGAACAGAAGGCAGAAAATTACTTCCTTTTGCCCTCACCTTCCCATGGGACTCAGGTGGCAGAAAACAACAGAGAATTAGTTTGGATTCACATCTTCCATTTTTGTGCGTTCACTGCAGTAGGAGATGATTTAAGGTTTTATAGTAGTGAGTGCAAGCAAAGAATTGCTAATAAGTTACTATTTGCTAATTGATTGTGAATACAGTATTCTGATCAGAGGTTGTAGAAGAATGAATGCAACAGAGCAAGAAAGTGTTAGAAAGGTGGCTAAAGGGACGTGCTTGAAGATGTTGAAGAGTTCTGTAAAAATTAGGCTAAACTTAGAAGACAGAAAGAGTAAGATGATCAAAATAGTCTATGGTGAACCACAGGATTGCACGTACTTCCTTCTTCTGGCCTTTGCAAAACAATGCGTGGAGGAGGATGACAACTGCTACACACTTTTATAATGTTTTAAGTTGAATGCATTAGTTTGAAGTGTATGTTTAGAGATGGCTGTGCAGATACCAATAGGACATTAACCTTGTTTCTTATTATTCTTTTATAATTTATTATGTATGTGTATGTGTGTATGTATATGTATATATAAAAATCATATACTTTGTATATGCCAATGGATTGTTATCTTGGCAAAATGGAGACACGTAGACATGGTTCAGCAGCCATGGTTAGTTCCATTGGTATTTCCTGAAGAGATCTGTGTATGGACTTTACAACCATGCTTTTTCTTCCATATTGTATTAATTATTTTTCACCAGGAGAATTTTTCAATCCTCTTCAATAGTGAAATAATAAACTTGCTTGTCAGTTGTCATGTAGCAGCAAATTCTATGAAGAGTTGAAAAAATGTTTTCTAGATTGACTTCCTCTGTTTGAAAACTCTTAACTGTACCTGTGCAAGTTCTTAAGTCGTGATTTAAATACTGTCCCTGGTTAACACATAGAGACTTAACAGTTTCTTAACATTATTTTGAATACTTGGAAGTAAATTTAAGGATAGATGTTTGTGTCCCTTAAAGAAATACTGCCCTTGAATGATCATATTTAAATGTGGGGGTTTTGTACGTTAAGTAATTCACTCTCTTTTATTTGGTAAAGTCTTGCAGTGAGAGAATTTCTGTGTCTGGATGATCCTCCAGGCCCTTTTGACAGTCTAGAAGAGAGCAGGGTAAGTAATGTGTAATATGATAAAAGCTGAATGCAAAAGGCAGTTGTTGTTAGAATATGGTACAATCTGCTGAATGGTATGGAATGAAACATTTTTATATATGTTCTTTCAGAAAAATTTGCAAAGAGATGTATTTCTAAAGCTGACACAGTCCAATTATTGATGCACACTATATTTCATCTCTGTCCCAAGATATAATCTCTTCATTTTTTGCCTTTTATGACCAGTGGATTAAATTTGTGCTTAAGGCAACTACTTATAAAAGGCAACTACTGAATGTAAGGAGAATTTTTGTAGGTTTACATCCAACATCTTGTCACAATGTGTGCACCTTAGACTTCAGGTCTTGCAGTAAAATGTTTCTTGCTGTGAAATTAAAGGATTAATTCTGATGACCAAAGAGAGTGTTCTTGCAGATAACTTAATATCAAGTAGTGTTGTAAACCAGCAGCCTTTCAGCATGTATATGAGCACAGTGAACAACTAATACTGTATGCTGCAGCCTGTTTCATTAGAAGTCAGTTTCACTGGCATGCGGAGCTGTATCAAGCTGGTCTAGAACAGGTGGTCTTCATTTTCTTGCTTTATAGATAACAGTATGGTTTAGAATTGCACATACATTGTTAACAATGTAGAAATTCTGAATGTTAAGTGAAGCTCCTTCAACTAAGTTTATATTTACCGGTTTGTTTCGTGGCAGTGCCTTTGCTCTTGTAACATTACTAAGTACCTGTGAATGATCTGGTATGCTTTTTTGTGTTATGAGCTCATATTTGGTATCTATACCATCTCTTTTCATCGTAGCTATTTAAGTCAATTAAAATTAATTAAAATTACAGGAATTGTTCTGATAACATATTTAAGTGCTGCCTTCGTTGAGATTTTGATCATGCGTACTGTGGTGAAGTCTCAGGGATATTCTTCCACCATAGGAATTAAGGCAAAGTATTAAAATAACTGTGCTGATGTAGTTTTAACTATTAACCATTTCTGTAAATTAAGAGACAACTGTCAGAGAGAAAACTCTGGTGTCCAAGGGGTACCCCACATTATTACAGAGTGGCTGAGGTTGGAAGGGACCTCTTGAGATCATCTAGTTCAATCCTTCTGCTTAAGCAAGGTCAACTGCTGCAGGTTGCCCAGGACCATTTCCCGTCAGGTTTTGTGTGTTTTACAGAGGAGACACAGGTGGGCACCACTGAGAAGAGTTTGATTCCCTCTTCTTCATTCTGTCCCATCAGGTATTTATACCCATTGATAAGGTCACCCTGAGCCTTCTCTTCTCCAGACTGAAGAGTGTTGGCTCTCTCCTCCTCTTCTCACATGAAAGATGCTCAAGTCCCTTAATTATCTTTGATTATGATGTTTGAATCATGAGACCTTGGGTGCTGGTGGATAACAAGCTGGAGATCAGCCAGCTCCCTCAGCACTCACAGATGCAGCCTGTCAGGCCCCGTGGACTTCTGTATGTCCAGTTGAAGTGCTCCCTGACCTGGTCCTCCTCCACTGAGGCGAGTTTGTTTTGCCTTTCCTTGTCTTTCCCTCTGGTTGCAAAGGTGTGGGATTCCTGAAGGCTGGTCTTACCAGTCAAGACAGGCAAAGATGGCATCAACTACCTTAACCTTTTCAGTATGATGTGTCACAGGTTCCCTCACTCCATTTGGCAGCAGGTCCATGGTTTCCCTATTCTTCCTTTTGTTTATTATGTACTTGTAGAATCCCTTCTTTTTTTCTTCCACGTGCCTTGCCAGATTCAGCTCCAGGTAGGCCTTCACTTTCTTAACCCTGTCCCTGTAAGATCAGACAGCAGCCCTATACTCCTCCCAGGTCACCTCTCCATCCTTCCACCATTACTATACATGCTTTTTATGCCTGAGTTAAGAGAGGAGTTCCTTGCTCATCCATACAGGCCTCCTGCAACCTTTGCTTGTGGAGCTGCACTTTTATTGAGCTTGAAGGTGATGCTCCTTGAACATCAACTAGCTTTTCTGGACTGCTTTCTTTCCAAGGTGATTTTCTGTGGACTCACTCTTCCAAGCAGATTTCTGAAGAGAATGAAGTCTGGTCACCTGAAATCCATGGTTGTGGTCCTGCTTTTTGTCCTGCTCTTGCCTGTTAGGATCCTGAACTCCTGTATACCAGAGAGCATCTATATCCATCCCTTGCCTTCTTTTTTTTCCTCTCTCTAAACAATGTCCAACTACAGGACAAGTGCTATGGTTCACATACTTACTCCTGGACTTCATTTTTTAAAGTATACAAAAAATCAATTCTGTTTGACCTTACTATTTGGTTTATGTCGAGTCTATTTCAGTTCAAGAAGGACCTGCAAAAATGTATTTATCTCTTTGGGGAGGGGCACAGGTACCTCCCCTGTTAGAAATCTATTAAGGCTTACAGAAATCTGATCACAGAAGTTTAAGCATAATATTCACTAGAGAAATCTTTTTTTGTCATATCCTTGATAATTATTTCCACAGATTATTTTCCAGTCATCTGTGTTTCATGATCCACTGAAGAAGGAAGCAAAGCTCTCTTTCAGCTGGCCTAGTTCTGTTGCCCTCTCAGAACTTACAGGGAAAATTGGCCCTACCTGGATATTAAAACTGTGACAGACTCCAGATGTCAAGCTCTTCAAGGAGCAAGATATCTCATTACACACAATTGCTGGATAGGTCTTTCTCAGCTTTTTCACCTTTCTGCTGTTACAGTATCCTTCAGAATAAGGTGATGTTTTCTTACCCAGGCATGAGTGGTGGCTTCTTTCCTTGGGCAGCTGATGCACATATTGCAGCTAGAGAGGAGATTTTCCAAAAGGCTTTTTTTAGTTCTCATATAGAACAATGGAACAGTTTACAACACCTGTAGAATATTTTTAGTTATTCTGTGAATAGGGAAATTTGCATGTGCATAAATCTGAAGGCAGAAATATATATAACCTCATTATATTCCTAAGGAAATAATGGCCAGTTTTCAGTAGAGCACCATCAACCCTGAACAGTTTTACAGAATACACTGGAATTCCCTTAATGGTCTTGGATGAGAGAGGATGACTGCCTAACTGGAATGATGCTGAAGCAATCACTAAAAGCAGTGTGAAGTATGAGTTGCATGCCCCATGTTCTTGGCTCTAGTAGAGGTGAATAAAGCTGTGGCTTAACTGATGATTGGTCTTCAATGCCTGTCAACCAGGATAAATTTGCTATCTGAGTCATAAAATAAATTAAAACTAAGTGCCAAAATGAAAAAAAAGTTACTGAATTGAAAAACACTGCATTTGTTTGAATTTGTATAATTACAAGAAAACTTAACATGTTAAGTTGATATGTCTGCTTCAATTAAAGCAAAGGATAGGATCTTCTTGATGTTTGTAGCCCATTGTAAAACTTTAGGAAGACAGTGTCTGAACAGTGTTATTCTTAACTGCGCTGATATAAAATGCTTCTGTTTAGCGGACTCAGTGAATTAGTGGTTAATTGCATGTAATGTTAGGCCAAGAAAGCCTCCTACGTGAGGTTCTTATTTAGCAAGAAACTGTAAATTATTAAATCAGAATTGCACATTCCTGTTGTTAGACTTGCTCTCTCCAGTAACAGATCAGCAGGCCCTGTGACAACACTTCTGTCACTTCCTGCATTCAGGGGATGTTGTGTTACATGTTAGCTCTTCCCGTTAAGATTTGAGGTTGCTCACTGTCAAATTCATCAGGGTGTCCTATACATACATGTCATGCTCAGCAGAGTAACACAACATACTTATCATGGTTGAGTAGTTAGTGTTATTCACATTTCATTAAACCTCTTCAAAATGTTTTGTATTGGTCTTCAGACTCTCCTGATTGTCCTATTTGGAACATCAATTTGGTACAGAAGTGTACAACTTCGTTTTTATCCTGGCCAAGGGAAGAATGTGCACTTTATCCAAATATTCCTAGCATCTTGGAAATAACTAGATACTTTGACTTCTAAGTCATGTGAAAGCAAAACTTAAATGAGGGGAAGAGGAAGCAGAGAGCTCAGCTGATGTTCCGTATAGGAAAAAAAGGTTCATAATTAGGGACTGCGTGTCAAAGGCAAAAAAACTTGTTTCTAAAGTCTCTCTTGTAAGACAAATAAATGATGCAATAAACTATTTGCATTACAGTTTAGTGTAATAAATTCAACATTTAAAGCAAAGCAATTGTTTTATTAAGGACAGAACATTTTTATTTAAGTTTATATAGCTCTTTATAGTAGTCAACACAAAAAAAAAAACCAGCCACAATTCTTTTACAGGTTGGTATTTCTAAAAGAAAAATCAATAAAGGCAGTCTACTGAAGTTAAAAGGAAGATGTTCTTAAATTTGTCTTTTAGGCTTTCTGTGAAACTCTAGAGGAAACAAATTACCGTCTACAAAAAGAACTGCTTGAAAAACAAAGGGAGGTTGAATCGCTGAAGAAACTGTTAAATGAAAAGCAACTTCATATAGATGCTGTTGAAAGAAGAATTAGGTATGTAGAAATCTTATGGGGTTTAGGAGTTTCTTTACATGAAGGCGTTTTCTCTATATAGTCACAAGCACCAGTTTTAAGTGTATTCTTGGAAACAATTTTCCCTGCATAAGCACACACAAAGCAATATTTACAGCGGGCTCTTTCTCATATCCTGGCTGTTGTCCCATCTTTTTCCCTCTAAAGTAACTGGGATTATGTTTCCTAATCCTTTAAATCCTGTATAGATAAAGCAAAGATTCTGTTCTGCTCTTGAATTACTGGATATGTGAAATGCTCTGCTAGGGATGAGAGCAGTGGAAAAATTGCTTTGAGTTATAAAATTCTGCCTGTTCTCAAAGCTTTGGCAGAGCATAGTGATCAAGCACCTGTGTCTGTATTAATGTCTTTAACTTTGTTTTGAATTGCCTGGAATGGTGCTGCAGATAGCACCTAACTAGCATTGGAGATTGTCCATTTAAATACATGGAAAAAATGGTGGAGTTTTATGATAAAATTTTATGGTGCCTATCTACTGGAGTTATGTGGAGTTTCCTTAGCAAAGGGTTAAATTCCCATGATCTCTTTAGAAGTTATTTTAATATATCTTGGGTTGTTGAGTCTAGCGTGTCCGGGTTGTCTAAGAAGTCACATCCTAGGATGTAAGATTTAAGTGAACTATATTTGGAAAGGATTTAAACAGAACTGTTGCGGCTTATTGAAAATTCTGGTCTGACTACCATATTAAGTTTGTCATACTCGGGTACCTAAAATGTGTGTGAGGTGGGAGAGGACAACTGAAAAGTCATCAGACTTGTTTGCCTTTGCGTATGCTGGATTTGGCCCAAAAATAGGCCAATAATCATGTTAGGAAATACTGCTGAGGTATTACTTAAAATGAGCGCATTAAAACTATAGACACAGGAGTAGTTTGAGTAATTTTAAAAGGGGATGAAATGTAGTACTATAGTTTTCAACACAAAGTTGTTCACAAGCTTTTCTTTCTAATTCAAGTGACAGCTTTCAACACTAAGTTGATGTATGTTTTCCACACAGAGCAATACTTTGAAAAGAAGGGATTTTGGTAATTTTACGTGACCATAGCCCATCTGTAGCCAGGCTAGTCAGACTGCCAACCTGTGTTGCTGTTAAGGAGAAATTATTACCTGTCTCTTTATCAGTAAAGGGAGAATGCATTGTTGTGAAACTTAGTACGTGCCTTTAAAGTTATAATGAGAAACTTGGGAAATTTTGATGAAGAATTCTTTTTATCATCCTCCCTGTCTACATTCTGGCTACATTTTGGTAATAGTCCTTCTGCCATTTAGGCAAGATGTGTGGCTTAGGTCATACGCCTGGAATTTCTACCTAAATTCACAATCACTCTTCTGGGACTGAATTTAGTAAAGATACTAAATTGTGATGCAACCAGAGGTTTGAATTTAGTTTAGGAAAAAGCAGCTAGAGCAAATAAACTGTTTAAATAGCTACCCAGTGCAAGCTCTGCATCTCTGTAGTAATAAAAGAAATGGGACATATAGGAGTGAGATTAATAGGTTCCCAGAAACTGCAAAGTTTGAAGTGAAACAAACAGCTCTTAAGTGATGAATGTTTGCTGTATGAATCGGTGGGACTCTGTTCTTATTTGTTGTAGGGATTTATCTTTAGGAAAAATGACTCGTCAGATGTCAGGAGAAGAAAGTGAGTGCAGTGGTGAAGTAGAGTCTTCTGCAGTAGAAGCAGACCAGGGTACCCTGGGCGAGGACAGCTGGTAAATACTGTTAGTTTATTTATAATATATTTTGTTTTTCTTAAAGTGTGTTTTTAAATATTTAGTCTTGCATAAATTCTGAATAGCCGGGGAATTCAGCATTTTATTGCACCTCTCTGCTGCATACAGAGGCTCTCGGGATAGATAATTTTAGAACTGGAATAAGTGATAAGTTGAAACAAATTTTGTAAATGTTTTGTGGATCACAGGCATAA
This sequence comes from Brachypteracias leptosomus, assembly GCA_013401335.1. Lineage (NCBI taxonomy): Eukaryota > Metazoa > Chordata > Aves > Coraciiformes > Brachypteraciidae > Brachypteracias > Brachypteracias leptosomus. Next base: position 87,405 of record VYZX01027913.1, on the reverse strand, counting down.
AATTACTATGGGGAATCATATTAGTTTCTGTTTGACAAAGCTTATTGATCTGTTGTTGCAGCTCAGATAAAGAGAACCATGAGGCATGCTGGAGTGGCTCTTTGCCTGAAAATTCTGTACCAGAAATTGAAGTTGCTGAAGTAGCATATACTGCTGATGCGGAAGAATAGATCCGGAACAGCTGCTGTTACCTGGGGAAGGTTCATGTTCGGGATGTACCCGGTGGGTAGGGGCAGAGAGTAGCTGTGAAGAATTTACAGTGAAGAGCAAGAATGCACATATTGAATGTTTACATAAATCCTTACAAATCGTAAATGTAAGAAGTATACCCAGTGCTGCTTTGATTTCAGTTTTTATCTAGCCTTTATATATTTATTATATTCAAGTCTAATAAGGGCTAAAATCAGCTGAAGTTTAGATAGTGTACATACACCATTTGGCTGACTTCCCTATCAGAGTGACAAAAGCTTCACAGTAACTCACCAAACACATCTAACTAGCATGTCATGCGTTGCCACCGATGTGACACATTTGATGTGTTCATCCATTTGGTATTTGTGTTTTCATATTCTTATAGCTGTAAACTGATGCTTGTTGAAGTACAAATGGACTCATCTTACGTTTCATAAGAGTGGAGAATATGTTAGTTTTAAATTCTAAAGTTGAAGAATATTTCCTGGAAATTTTAATGCAATGCAATAGGAAAATTTTCAGTACCAAGAGAAAAGTACAAAATGGGACTATAGTTGAACTTCTTTTTTTTAAATGGTCATTTTTGCTGAAGGGACTAATATGAGACCCACCCCAAAACACTGTGTATTTTCATCCCAAGATAGCGTGCTGTAATAGTTTTTGTTCGGTAATGCTGCTTTGAAAATCTGGGATACCTGTGCTATATGCCCATGTAACAATATAATCAGTGAGTTTGCCTTTCACTTGGAACACTACCTCTTACCATCTTGCTAATGCGTTTGTTTGTTTAAAAATATTCTAGATTATATGGAGGTTACTGAAAAACTTGTAAAGAAGCCATATTTTTTCCTGCACAGTTCATAACTAGATTGAATCTAGTTGCAATGTATTTTTGTTTCAATATATAGCACACATGGGGATTTTGCTGCATGTGTTCTATAGCCTATTTTTCAAAATGTGTTAAGACAGGAGATGCACTTTATAATTAAGACTCCATTGTGCCAAGTTCAGTTGGCTAATTGGTTGAGAAAGGGGAGTTGCAGGGAGAGGGTTATGTAGTGCCTTTTTGTATTTTACTTGTTCATTACTGCAGGATTTTTGTTACAGTGCTCTGGGTCAGCTCTGTGGAATCTTTGATACAGCTTGTTTCTGTTCCTCACTCATTTCCTGGAAGTGCCTTGTTTTATTCTGCTTTTCCAATAGGAAGAATGCTGGTTTGTTTTAATCTTGTTTTTTCATCCTATACCACCCACTTCGTTGTTTAATGTTGTCAATATGCAGTGTCTTTGTGCTGGAGTTTTCAAAAGGAGCTTTGTACTTCAGGCTGTGCATACAATGACCTTTATGCAGAACTGTATAAACCTTCCTGGTGAAATAAAATTATGGACAAAACACCTGTCTTATTTTTTACCCATTGTAGAAAAAAAAGTTCAATGCCTTGTCTAGTAGAAGGATAAAAATACTCTTTGGAAGAGACCTTTCTTACCTCAGTGATTTTGTACAGTTACTCAACATTTGGTCTGAGTTCTGTTTGTACCAAAAATTGTCTGCATGAAAACAAATGAGAAAGTTGTAACAAGACACCAGAAAACTTAATGTACTTCTGTTGAAGATTAAAATTAAAAGGAAAAAGTCGTTTTTATATATATATTCTACATGAATCCTGATAGATTGAGTGAACTCAATAAAGTTTTGACACCTTACTGAAAATTCATGAAATCTTTTGTCAGATGTCACATATTTGAAAAGAATGTTGAACTGTGTATTAAAATAGTGTTAGGTTTACAACTATAATAATGTTTTTTAAAATCTTGAAAAGATGCCTGGGTCACACATGCTAGGAATTTCTAAAGTACTTCAGGTAAATCTGCAAATCTAGCCACTAAAGAAAGCATTAACATCATTTACAATTCAGTCATGAGAGAGCAAAGGAATGGAAATTTTATTGAGCTCTGTCTTTAAGGTTTGTAAGATTTTTTGCTGACCCAAAATATTTAGTATCACATGAGTAGACATTTTTGTTAAGGGAGACTTTGATATTTTAATTTAACTGAGTGGAAAATTGTGAATGTTTTCAGCAGCCATGTGATATCACTTGGCCCATGTTATTGGTTAATGAGTGGTTACCCCCCTAAGAGAAAAGCAAATTTTGAGGTGTACAAAGCATGGTGGCCTTGAGCATCCTGATTTTGAGGTGGTTTCCAAGTCTGTCCCATATTGATTTTTTTTCTGGTACACTTGCTTCCATTCTGGCACTATTTTCCACCCATTTCATTCTTAAGAATTTGACAGTAGAGTTTTGTGCTCTTCACAAGGAGCAAAGGAGTATTCAAACTGGAATTGCACCAGAGTCAACTAACTGCAAGAACTGGAACCTAGTAACACTTTGTTCTTTTCTGTTGTAGTTAAATTGTTCCAAAGGTACTTGTCTTAGTTCAACCACTGATTTACAATGGATCATTTCCCCCATATTTTTAGATTTTAATACATTGTACCCAGTTTGATCTTACTGGGGTTTTTATACTACATCTTAAATTTAATAATCTGATGCAACTGTACAGATTTTATCCTTCAAAGCACTTGCAGCCTGCCCACGCCACCTCTCTGCTTTTGATTTGTCTACTCAATGTAAATTGTAAATCAGTGAAAATGCTGACTAGTCTTGAATCAAGAATGAGTCCCTCTAAAACTCCCACTTCATACCTTTCCCACTGTGACAACCATCAGTTACTGTGAGTATAATAGTCCCATTGAACCAGCTCAAGGAAGGCAGCAAATTCACTAATTCACAAAACTGCACCTGGGAGTTGTAGGAGTCACCCACGCAGTGTGTTCTCTAGTGGGCTACTGTCCTCCCCTCCTTGTGTTCAGCATCTCTTTGTTGTCCTAGGGGTTCATCCTTGTGGAAATAAGGGATGTGAAAAGCTCCTGTTCCAGGTGGTATGTCTGTCCCAGGTGGTTTTTTCTCAGTGCATCTCGTTAGATCACTAAGTAGTTTGATTTTCTCTGCAGTTTCTGTTCCTTTGTTGAAATGTAGCTATGAAGCAGTAGCAATTATCCTGCCAGAAATTTGTATTTCTAGAAGAACTGATAACAAATTCAACTTTCTATAGGAAGTTTTATGTGGCTTTGTTTGCTTTTTCCTATGCTACAGCAGGATCTAATACATGCTGGGGAAGGAATTCTGAGGAGTTATGCTCTGAGGTTGCTGCTGCACTTAGTTTTTTTTAAGAAATGTCAGATAACATTCAAGGTCATGAACCACCAAGGAAGGGAAGAGTTCTGTAGGAAAGGCTCCCTTTATGGGATACTGGATGTAGGGGTCTTTCTCCCTACTGAGAGGAAAATGAAATGGAATATGTCTTTACAAATTAGGGAGGCCTAGGGGAAGAAATACGCCTTTAAAAAGAAGGGATACCTAGAAGTATGTCTTTACACCTTAACAATCAAGGGATGCTTAGGATAAGATCAGAGGTAAGTTATGGAATAATAAAAGAGAACAGGTTCTTTTCACCATTCGGGGAGTCTCAAGGTGATAAGGAATTAGCCTTGCAAATAGATAAGGGCAGCAATACTTAAGAAGTGATAGACTGAATGGAACCAGCACCTGGCCTTCAGTTGCATAGATTGTGGAAACTTTTACATATTAACTTCTCCTCCCAGGGAGGGGGAACATAAAGTAGAATTAATAAGACATACAATGCATAATGTAAAGGGGGAGTACATATTAGGGGGATGCATGTAGTAGGCATATCAGGAAGTCTGTACTCTCTGAGTACCTCAGCCAATGGGGAAAGGAGAAAGGGATACCTGCGGCTGGGAAATCAGGATAAAAAGGGGGCTGCGTCCCCCAGGAACTTTGAGAGACCCCATTGGGATGCTCCCGTGGACTCTCCCTTTATTCGAATAAAGTTAACTAAGGCTCCTCTCTCTCCTTTGTGAACACTGAACTTCTAGCAGCAAGGATTTTCCGTACACTACCATTCCTTTCTATAGTTCGATTAAATCTGTCCCAGAGATCAGTATGTTCAGATTGCTAGACAGGTCCAGCATTCAAAACTAGATATGCATTCTTGCTGTAAAATGCAGGGCTTGCTTTAAGGGATGCTGGGGGTAACCAAACCGTATCCTCACATCCACGTTTCTTTCTTTGAACTTGGAGTTCTGATAATGCAGCTGTCTCCAAAATAAGTCTCTTCTAAAAACAGTTTGTTTTGTGGGTAAGCTGTCGATGTACTGACCGGTAGAGTTTTTTGTTCTACCTGTTTATTTATTATCTTCATCACATTTTTAATGCGTAGGCTCTTAACCTTCTACATGAAGGGAAAGTGGAGAGAGAGTGGAAAAGGCGGAGGAGAAAGAGGGGATTGCCTGCCCATGGTTTACACTTGAGGATTTTTCCCCTTTGAAAGTGAAAATTGAGGATTTTTCCCCTTTGAAAGTGAAAATTGGCTCGATCACTTGCTACCCAGAATCACTTCTCCACTGAATGTTAGTTAATGTGTTGTGAGTGCTTTAGGTTCTGTGTTGTCTTAACCCCTTCAGGAGCCTCATTCTAAGGTTTCTTCTTCCATAGTGCTCATGTTCCTTTGGGATCCCCATTGGTGCTAACCTTTATTCCTAGTCTTGTTTCCAAGGGCAACCTTTTGCGTTTGGTCCTTCTCGGGTTCTGCCTTGCAAGGAAAACAAACTGAGTGAAGGCTTTTGTTAATTGTTTTCAGTCTTCTTCCAAAGTTTGACTTATCTGTTGTTTCTGATGCAACTGTACAGATTGGGAGTGGTGGAGAAGTAGGAAAATTGAGTCCTTTATTCTAAACAATAAAAGATTGGTGTATTCTTATCTTGTAAAAGATATAAATGACAGCCTTATGTCATCCCCACTTAAGAGTAACAGTGATTGTTGACCATATATATACTTCTGGTTAGTTTATAAATTATTCTCCAGTTGGGTAGCTTGGGCATTTTACTGGAATAGGAAATCTTTCTCTCAAAATTCCTCTTTGGATTGATGAATTCAAAAGCATTCTGATGATTTTTCCAGAGTCAGGAGAAAGCTCTTAAGAGGTGCGTCTAAGCATAACCCCATATGTCATATACAAAGCATCTCTTTTCTTCTTGTGGGCACATTTTAAAGCCCCAAGCTGCAGTTTTGTCCAGCATCATCAAAATAAAATGATACTTGAAGGATCCTGTTTAACAAAGGTCAGTCAGGGTTACGTTTAGGCTGCCCAGCGTGCAGGATGTGCACAGGCAGCATGTTTCTGAAAGACAAGTGGTTTTCTCTGTCATCTAGAGGTAACAGAAGGCTGAAGGAGCTGTGCAAATGGCCAAAGTTACCAAGTCCTCAAATGTAATTCTGTGCAGCTAGATAAATCAGAAAGCCTGTGTAGGCCATTCTTACTTAACAGCCATAGCATTAAGCCTTTCTGCAATGAAACAGCACCTGATGCTAAAATTACAATTCAGGAAAGCTAATGATATTCTAGCTGAACTGGCAAAGCTCCCTCTCTTTTTATACCTTTAACCTCCAACCAACAGTCAGAAAAGTAGTCTGCAACACATTCGTCTCATGTGTAACTCAGGTCCTCACCCATTGCCCGTCCCTGCTTCTGTGCCTTGTGCCTTTTCTGTCTCATTAAGAATATCCCAGCATCCAGGCCAGGCTGGAGTTCTGGTATTGCTTGTAGGGATCCCAGGCTGCAAGCAGGGCAGCATAGCTCTGGAGAAAGAGGAGACTTGGCAGGAGGAGTGGTAAACTTGAGTAATAATTTTAGTCTTCAAAAGTCCTCTCACTGCTAGCTAGAGCTGAACCCTTCGGCTTCAGGAAACGGGAACATGCATCATCAGAGATCATCCCCCACAAAGCAGAAACCATCAGTGTGGGTCTTCCTGCTGGTGGGTGTTGTGGCTCATCTGATTAAAGTGCTGGCCTAATAAGTAGGATTCTGGGCTCAGCTCCCAGCACTGGCTGAGCCTCATCTGTCTTAACGGAAGTTAGCAGGTTCTGCACAACCCTTTGTTAAGCTTTCAGGAGTGGTACTACTAACCTATATTTTCAAGAGTTTCAACACAATCTCCACGGAGACCTTTCCCTTTTTCACCCCTTTTAAGCTCTTCATGGAGATCTTAAACACTTGCTGATTTGTACTCAGCACTTCTGTGACAGGAGGATCAACAATGTGCTCTCATCCAAATAATGAATTTGTCCCCGCTGTGTATCTGAGAGATAGGTATTGGATTTCTCTCTGCTTTGCAAATAGGGAAAATGAGGAAGAAAGCAATTATATGATTCATCTTAATTGCACAGTAAGTCAGTCAGTGTAGTCCTAGTGTTACTGCTGATCCCATAGACTTGTCAGCAGGTTAAAATTAGATGATTCGCTGATCCGGTGAGACTCCTGTCTGTGTTATACAGGAACTGTGTCTTGGGATATCTCAACTGGGTTTTAAATAGGTCTAAATATCCTTGCTCAGAAGTTACTAGCTTCTTCTAGATTTTATACTATTCCTTTCCACCAGTTCAAACTGAAAATGCTAGGATGCTTGTGTTAATGTGGTGGAGAAACAAGCCTCTGCTTTCTGAACCCCCTGTGGATGAATGCTTTTCATCTCGAAGAAACCACAGCTGCCACAGCTGTTTTATGGCAATGTTGAGGATGACTATGAAATGCTGCTCATTTGTTTGGCAGTTAATGAGGGTTTGTCAAGCATTGCTCATCTGGCAAGTGACTATTGGAGGAAGGTTGTGCGTTGACCTTTCAAGATCTCATTACTGCTTTGCAGTTTCAAAAAATAAATAGATAAATACAGCTTAGGAAGCAGTTGCAATATGTGGCAAACCTCCTACGGGATCTCTCCTCCCAAGTTTCCTGTAGTTCTTCCCTAAATGTTATCAGCATTTCTGATAACTGGGTTATGGGGTGGATAGTCTGTGATGTAAAGGGGTCTCCACTTCCCCCTCATTATGTAGTATAAATATGCCTGTTACAGGGATAAGCAGAGGCACCAGACAAGCAATCTACCCTACTGCGGCAGCTGCTTTGTACATTTAGACAAAGTCTTGCCCTGAAAAGTTTACTTTGTGTGTGTTGATGTGCAGTGATAATTTAGAAATCTTACAGCATTGCTTGTCAGCTAATGTAAACCTCACAAAACCATCATGTGATTCCTCTTAGATTTAAGTTGGTGTAGTGGGTCTGTCTGAGCTGATCTTCCCCTTACAGCCCTCATGCTGCAGTACTGGGACCTAGAGGCTGTTGATAACACACACCATGTTATGACTATCAGTGCTCACACAGCACCAAAAGGTACAGGGGGGGCAAGATCTGGGAGGGGATACAACCCGGACAGCTGACCCGAGCTGACCAATAGGATATTCCATACCATATGACGTCAGCTCAACTATAAAGGAATGGGGACGGGGGGCATTTGGGGAAGACATTTGTCCTCCGAGCAACCGCTCAGCGTTCTGGAGCCCTGCTTCCCGGGACAGGCCCGACACCACCTGCGGATGGGCAGTAGAGAGTAACGGCTTTGCTGCTTTTGCTTCGCACGCGTGCAGCCTTGCTTTCTCTGCTGTTTATTAAACTGCTTCTTATCATAACCCACGGGTTCTTCTTTTCCATCTTACTCTCTCCCCACTTGCCTTGCTGACGGAGGTTTGGGGGGCGGGGGGAGTGATAGAGGGACTAGGGGTGGGCACTGGGCACCCAGCCAAGGTAAACCCACCACAGTTGGGCAAGGGAATAATAACTTGCATGGGAAGAGGCAGATGAGAAAACCTACTCATTCTATGTAATCTTCTGAAAAACAATAAAAAATCAGCCATTCAGCAAGATACTGATGTGCATATAAAGATGTTGTTTCTGCTTACAAGGCCAAGAGCCCAGATAAGGCAGCTTCTTGTGGAGGTCACTGCTTTTTCATCTCAAACTGGTCAGATCTGACACAATCATCCCTACTTAAATAGGCAATTAAAAAATAAGTTGAGAGCATTGCAAATTTAATGTGCAAAGTAATGTGTTATGAAATATTATTGAACAATGAAATATCAAGCTTAGCCTTTCCAGGAGTTAACCTGAGAAACAGAACATGTGCAAATAATTACTCTTATCTATCTTTGCTGGCAGCATGCTGTAGTCAACTACTGGCATCCTCTGTGAGATAGGTATTTCAGTTCTGAATCCAGAAAATCATGGAAAGACCAACATCTTTCACATCTCGAATGACATTGACTTACACAAGACTCATGATCATCCAAAGGTCAGAGCACAAGACCTTTTCTCAACAAAGAGGCTGCTTTGGTGAAGCAGCTGTTTACTCAGATTTCCGTTTATTCAGACACAAGATGTACTCTAGACAGATTCTCAGGTTACCTAAATTAATATCTTGACTACTTACCATTTTCCTCTATTGTTATCTCTTCTCCTATTGCATTTGTGAAATAAAATTCTTTGTGTTCAACAAGCATCTGATACAATATATAGATAAGATCTGTCATCTTTGCTATTACAAACCTTTTCCAGAACATCTTGGTCCTTGCAAGGATGTCTTTTCCTAGCTCAGGAAAGTAAATCCATTAGATGCCTTTTGCTGACAGAGGTTTTAACCTGAAAGGTATGAGGTAGTCTCTGCTACCTGCATTCAGCCATTAAGTTCTGAAACTTTGCATTACAGCCATAGGAAGGTCTCTAGCAACATAATCCATTTTACTTGTGCATCTGTACACAGCTTCCACTGTAATTATTTTTGTTTTAGCAGAAATTACCTGAGCCAAAGGCTGCATTTTTCTTTACCTGCTCTTGCAACCAAATTGGTATTTGCCACTGCCACCATTTCTAGCTTAGCCAAGACACTCTGAGACCCTCTTGTTGCAGAAGAGCTGAAAGGCTTTTCTCACAAGCTCTTGCTTGTGCAGTGTAAAATGTACTTTTGAAAGAATCAAAGCATTTTCTATATGATTTATTCTCCTTATTCTTGATATTCTATTATGGTTTCATTTTTCCAGCCTATTCCTTTGGGAGGAACATTTTGTAGTGCCTTACTTCAGGTACTCTTATCATACCTAAAGGGGGATACAGGAGGTGCTCCAGAGTATGGGGGTACTTCTTCAAGCGTCATAACGATTGCTCCAAAGAGCTCTGTAAATAACTCTAGCTACTGGAACTAATGGGGCTGTGGAATTTGTTCCTTAGTGGGCAAAGGGCCCAAACCTACTGTGTGGCAAGTCTTGAAGATGGGGCCAATCTGCCAAATATGTCAGTTCAGACTGAATTTCCTTTGACAAATAAGACCTCTCCTTCTTGTTAAAATTACCTTTTAAGATCCAAATCCTCAATATATCGAAGTTATTAATTCTACACTTGAACAGCCTCCAAAACAACAATCGTAATACATTCTTATGAACATGTCCCATGTGTTCCCACCTAACCCAATGGAACACTGACATTACCACGTAACTACAGATGTGCTCTGCACCCTAGCAAGGGCTGAGAGACAAACTCGAGCAAGAAACCCCTCTTCACAGCTCAATGTCTTCAATGTGTTGCAATGACATGCAGCTTGCAGCTGGTCTCTGCAAAACACTATCAGCTAAACCACCATTAAAGAGGTTAAGTCCCTTCATCATGCTGGACTGAACTCTTCAAAAATGGGTACTTTTATCTGATGTAATCTTTGTCTTGGCTCCAGTTTCTCATGGTGTGAGAAAGGAGGGGGGCTGGTAAACTTCAGCATGAAGGTCTGTTTCTGAGGTCCAGCTGTCCTGCACATCTGCAAGTCCGGAGCAGGGAAGCAAGCTGAGCACCAAGGTATGGACAAGGGAAAGTAAGAAACAAGACAGAGGCCAGAGAAGGTGGTTAGTATTTAAAGGAGCATTTTAGCTTTGAGAAAGTGGGGATTTGAGGAGGGTGTGGGATGGGTGGGAGGGTTCCCTTCCCTGCTTTTGAAGCAGCACTTCCAAGCAGGTCCTTTTTCCTCCAGCATGAGAAATGAGAATGAAATCAAGTCCTGCATGAAAATAACTCACAGGCTTCCAAGCATGGAGTTTCTTGCAGCATGCTGAATCTAGAGCTCCTCCTGGAGGGCTGCAGAGTCCACACCCTGACACTGACAGAGCTCATCGCTGCTGCTTGGCACAAACAACCGTGCACCAGACATTCAACAACCCCTGTATACATACAGGGTGTATATATAATAGGTATGTGTAGGGTAATATAGTAACCCTACATACGCCTATACACAGGCAGCCCTGTCTGCCTGCAGTTAGTGCAGCAGCTGCACCAAGGGTCTTTGGTAAGCTGAATCAAATCACAAAAGTACATATAATACATTTGTATATATTTACATATTACATATATCTGAAGACTTACATTCCTCCTAAAATGCACATTTTCTATTTTGTGGAAAGGATGCTAAACTTGGGGTGGAGGGGAGTCCATGTAAATCCTGTCTGAACCCACAAAACACTCCTTACCCACTAAGGTGGCATATCTTTGCTGATATATTAACACGAGATATCGAGACTCAGTACCTGCATAGGATAAGACTACTAGCTCAGACCAATCAGCCTACCACCTATTTTATTAAATTTAGCTCACTTACAAACTGCAGATGCTCAATTTAGACACACATTGCCATTCAAGTGTAGGAGAACAAGGTACCTACCCTTGAGAAAGCCAGCTGAGCAGGTACCAACACAGCTCTGCTACCTTAAAAAGGGCCTGGGTAACACCGGCTCCTGACACAGCACAAGGGGTGTAAGGGGCTTGGGGAAATGGATGCCCAAACTGTGTCAGAGGGTGTTTCCTGAAGTTCATCTTGGGAAAACAACAATAAACTGTGTTTTAGGGGGAAAAAAAAAAGCAGCTAAGCAGACAAAACCTGAAAGCATGAGGATGTGTAGCGTGCAGAAGAGGGAGCAGGGCAGCAGAGGACTCAGTATGACCCTACCAGACACAGCCATCCTAGTCAAACAAGGGTATTTAGACATTTCTAGGCACATACTAACATTTCATAACTACATTGTCAAGCTTTATCTGTTGCACTCCAGATATTGATCCCAAGTATATAGCTCAGCGATGACCAGTTAAGTACATGTGATAACAAAACAATAAACCACTTAAACTGGGATCAAAGTCACATGAACTGGGCAGGTTTTCCCTAAATTATACACCTGACTAAGCAGGGCTGCATTGGTGGGTCTTGCAGTGGTCTCTGCAATAGGGACAGGTGTGACAAAATATGACAGCTACATAGGATTAGACTTCTGATATTTGCCATTTCTTAAGATGTTCAAGCTAGTCCCTGATGTTAAGTCTTTTTTGAGACTAAAGCTTCATCATTAAAATAATTTAGGATCCACAAAAAACTGCAAGATTTTCTCATTGTAAATATTCCCCATACATGCCCATCTTCTTCTTCCACCATCCCCAACCTCTCTCCCTTCTGCCCCTACAGCTGTATACACAGTGGACACATGTACCTACTGGAACAACCTACTTGACCTTTAGTGATGAAGTCTTTAGGCTTTACAAAGAGGCAAAGACGAACTGCCCAAGCAATTGAACCCTTTCCACATCAGGTAATGAAAGATGGTCTTAAAACACTGCTTCAACACTTTGTATATGTGGGTAAATATACATGTGTGTGTACTTAAACATGAGATACTAGACACACGCACTTTAAGGAGAGTCTAATGCAATGCATGAAAAAATTGCATTGTTATTTGTTTCAATTCATCCTTGCCTAGTAATTGATCTTTTTCACATTTAAAAGATCTGACCATTCTTCCTTTCAACTAAGGCCAGGAAAGTGAAATACAGACATTTCTGAAACATTGATGAGATCTTCAACAGTCAGGTGTAGGTAGGTGTTTTGGACACATTAAAATAAAAGAATCTTTTGCCAAAAAGTGTTAAGTGTGAAGGAATGCAGCCCAAGCACCATAGCACACATTGGGTTGGGTTTTCTTTTTTGGTTCGCAGATTTTTTAAAGGTGATTTTTTAAGCCAAATCACCTTTAAAGAATTTTTGAATTCTAATCTGATTCCGAAAGATCAATACATCAAAAAATGTTTCAAAGTATCTTCACATCCTCTAAAAAGCACTGTATCCTAATGACAGTGTAAGGAGAGTACTTAGTTTTACTTGATAGGAAAATAAATTTAATACAATCATAACATATATGACACAAAAAAATATTTATTTGCAGTATATATATTAATTCTTTTTACTTTTTACTAATATCTTTTTCCCCTTTTACAGCTATCCAGATTAAAAATGTCCAAGCCTGTTCAGAGAAGAAAACATTCTCAAAATAAATAAGAAACAAGAAAGAAGTAATCTATAGTACACCATCTGCTGCCACAGTCCCCTTGTAAAATGTGCTGCAGTTCATAGAAAGCACAATTACAATAAGAGGTTGACACTATTCACTCGTCTGCTTACATACTAAACAAATACCATCTTGGCATGAAGAGAGACATATGTTCAAAAAAGGAAAAGCCATTTGTCCCAGTGTCATCTGGATTTACACGGGAAAGAGATTATCTCCTCAGCTGAATTAAATCCCTAGAACTCCTTTGCTTTTGAAGGAAACCAGTCATCTACAGCTTCCCAAACAAATATGGCAACAAGTACTCCTGTCCTGCAGGTCCATACTGTATTTTGGTTTGTGTACATGACTATAGTATCTCTTGTGTATAGCTTCACCAACCACACATGTCCTAGCCTGTGAACTACTACGTGACTCTGTCCTCCAGAATCACCAGCCACTATGCACAAGCGTTTAGAGAATCTCACCCAAGTGACCTGTTCTTCTCTTCACCCTTCACAAATTTTGTTCCTGAAGTGCCTGGTCTGAAATCAATAAGCAGAGAACACCTGAAGCTTCCCAGCATGAACACTTGGCCAAAACACTGCAGGAGGTCAGCAGTCCGATGCTAGCCTGGAAATAAGACCTTCCCTACCATTTATTCACATGGAAGGTTCTTCCACAAAACAAAAACAGCAGGTCCACATTTTCCAAAGCAGACTGAAGATCACCTTGGTTTCAAACAGAAAGCTTAAAGAGATCTGTTTCGGTTAGGCTGTAGAGCACTTTAAATATGCTAAGCGCTATGTAAATGCCAAGTAATCAAAAACCTACTAAATCAAGGAAAAGCAGATGCTAGGAGCCAGCTTCCCCAAGCTCAGCATGGGACTCCGCTGGCACGGCGGTGCATTTAGAAACACCAGATGTGCCCACAAGCCCAGGGCCAGCCTTGCACAGTGATGCAATCCCTGTAGGCTAATACTTCCTGTACCTGTTTCAGACACTTGCATAGACTGCATACCTTGAAAACAGAATTTCATCCAAAAGAACTAGCAAATGGATTCTTAATAACTCAGAATAATTGTTATTTTATTAAATATGCCTGCTTTCAGCTGACATATCATCCTGAATTGCAGCAAGCACTAAAAACTGAGTAACATTTTGTTAGTGTTTGGTTTCCTACTGAGACTTCAAAATGTATTTTTTAATTTAAGGCAGTTCCTTTTTGTTGTTGTTGTTTTTAAAAGAAAAATTGAATAGTTCCAGGTTTCCTTTACTCTCAACAGAAAGGAATAGTGTTGGGATAGAATTAACACTATTTTTTCCAGTAGGAAATTTATCTGAAGTATAGTGGCAAGGCTTGATTCTCCTTTCATATGGATGCAAACCAAAAGCAATTCCACTACAGAGAATGAAAAACTGAATCTCTCCACAGAGTTTGTAAATTTTGGGTTCATCCATACAACTCAACTTGGAAGGTTCTGAGCACGCCAGCAAGCCATGTCCAGAAACACACCCTGGCTTGTGCTTAGCCTAAAATCCAATAAGCTGAAGCCTACTGGAGCTAAACACCCAGCAAACCACAAGCTAAAGCCCACAGGAGAAGGGGTCAGTCCCCTGTTGCTACAGATCTACAGAAACCAAATCTCCCATTATTCGCCAAGTGGTTCAATAGTCAGTAAATTTAAATTAATTTGAAAACAAGAAAGCTAGATCAATGTGACTCTGCTTCCCACATTCCTAGCAATTCCACAGTTACACGACTTCCTTGTGATTGACAGCAGGTTAGTAGCATAGAGTTAAGTCTTATTAAATAAAATTTGTTAGTATAAAGCAGCCTATTTAATTTTTATTTTGCATTTGAACAGTGATTTCTCTATTTATGTACTAGTTTAGCACCCAGAGTGGCATTTGTCCCTTAAGCTAAAAAGCTGTCTTTTGGACAATAACACATCAACTTTACAAGTAATCCAGAATCAGCTTTTAACCAGGGTTTAAAAGGCACTTCAAATACAACATGCTGGTATTATTTCCATTCAGAAACTGAATAAGAGAGAAGAACCAAATGCTCAGAAATTAAAATTATTTTGAAATTGTATAATTAAAAAAAAAAGTATTACTAATTCCTTTGAGGATGAGTATTATACAAAGACTCACCCTAAAAAAGATACAGTGGAAGAGGACAGCACAGGAAGGTCAAATCTCTTCTAGGTTTTTGACATGGTTAGTGGAATCAGTTTTGTTCAGCAGGGATCTATAAGAACTAGAACATTTCCTTTTCCCCACTTGCTGTAAAACTGTTCTTTAAATGAGCTGAGAATAGTTAAAAATATCACAGAATCGCTATAGTTGGAAAAGACCTTTAAGACCATCAAGTCCAACCGTTATCTATCTCTACCAGACTCACTTCTATATCATATCCATGAGCACCATATCTAGACAGCTTTTAAATACATCCAGGGGTGGCGATTCAACCACTTCCCTGGGCAGCCTGTTCCAGTCTTTGATAACCCTTTTGGTGTAGTAGTTTTTCCTAATGTCCAACCTAAACCTCCCCTGGCATAACTTGATGCCATTTCCTCTTGTCCTATCAGTTGTGACTTGTGAGAAGTCACCAATCCAATACCCACCTCCCTACAACCTCTTTTCAGGTAGGAAATTCAAGCTGACCTATAGAAGTGCACAGGATATTCTGGCCAAAGTTAAAAGGAAACAAAAAACCTATCCCACTTCAAAAAAAACCTACAGAAGAGTCTCCTCTTAATATTTAGGATACCTTAAGTTGCTCCAGGCAGACTGTTAAAATCTCCATGCCCAAATGAATGGCTCTCAGCTCTTGGGCTCAAAGGAACTTGCAAGTCCAGACATGTATAAAAAGCTGTTTTGCTAATATTCAAATAGTTTGAACCAAATACCTGTCTAGGATAGGCCCTTGATGACTTATTTAACTTTTTCATTTCAACAATGAATCCAGCTGCACACATAAGTGAGGCACACAAGTTTTACAAACTAGACAGATATAGTAAGATATTACCTAATAAAAAATGATACTAACAACAAAACAAATCTCTGGCCACAGCTGAAAAAACTGATGCTCAGAGGTTTTGGCATCTATTGTATTTTTTTGTTTGTTTTTAAACTAGTTTTGCAATATGGCATTAACACCATTCTTAGTAAGATTGGTCATAAAAAAACCCCAGCCTGTATGAAATGCAACCACACTAAATAGGTACAGTCATAAAACAGCACTACAGCTCTTTACATCTGTGCTATAATGTTCAGTGTTACAAAAAGACCATGGTCTTATAAAGCCCAGGCAGCCAGCTCCTTCATTTCATCTTCATCCTCTGCTCTCTTCCTCGTCGATGCTGCAGAGAAAGATTAACAATAACCATCAACTAATGTAACAATCAGAATTATTTTATTTGTTATCACAAAGACTTGCATAGTGCTTTCCAGTGTGAAAATCTCAGATCAATTTATGGAGTAGCAAGCTAAATATAGGCAACACAGTAATGAAGCTGATGAGAGATGTGACTACTTTGCCCAACCATTATCTCACATGTAACCCTGAGGTTAAAAATACAGGTCTCATGTAACTCCTTCTGAAAGACTCCTATAGAAAATACACTTCATCTCTAAAAACTGTCAGAGAGCAAGCGTCCAGAAGAATGTTGCCAGTTCTCTCACTGCCACTTGGGCAGGCACGTTTGACCTATCCCTGGCCAGCAGTGCATCCTGCTGCCTCTCCAAATAGTGCTGAAGGGTTCTGCACGTGCAAGTCCAGTCTCGAAACAGACTCACCCCATTTTACTGACAGGTGTCATTTATTGTAAGGGAAAAAGAAATTCCTGAACTTATCTTTGCTCAGGTGACATCAATTAACTGCTGTGGTCACAGCAACAGTAATTCCCAGCTCTGTACCAGCTCCCACACCTACTTTCTCTCTTTTTTTTTTTAAACCCAAAACTCCTATCACACATCTTTCACATTCCCTGAACCAAAATCTCACCCAAATAAACTTCATTCAGTGATGTACAAACTACACTCCCAGGTTCAACCTCAGGCTGTCCCCATCTGTGGGCTGTGTGTGTCAGTATTTGCATCCCTCCAAACATCAGCAGAACACTGTTACTGGATGCAATACTCTTGCAGGTAGGCTTACAGCAGCCAATTGGCTCCTGCCTTTGACAGCTGCATGGCCAGGAGCAACCATCTTGAGAGGGGCTGCAGCTACCACCTTTGGGGTCAAAAGGTGGGAAGAGAACATGGGAGACCAGAGGCCCAGTTTGGAGGCAAGTGCCACTGGCTCACTGTGTGACTTGGAAGGTCACTCTGCCTTGCTCCGTCTCAGTTTACTCAAGCCAGGAGGGTACCATGCATCTCTAATTAGAAGCATTATAGAACCATTAACTGTTGTTCTCATTTTGCCATTGCTGTGTAACAGTAAGCATCCAGTTTTGTAAAAGATAAGCAAACTTTGCAAGGTCTTAAACTGTATAAATCTAACTAGCTAATTTTGCCTGAAGCAGTCATACAGACAGATGAAAGAGCAAATTAAGATAGTGAGAAGCAAATGGAGATGGCCTGGGTTTAATAAGGATGTCAGCTGGCACAGCTGGATCTGGAAGAGGATGTATGAACAAGCCATAAATGCCCCGACTGTGGTTTGCACCAAGTTTTCCTAAATCTGTTCTTTTCCTCGCTGTTCTGCAATTGACTTAAGTAGATGAGGCAACAATCTCAGTTTGAACATTTTAAACTGTTTCTCAGAGTTTTAGGGCCATCTGCCAAAACACACGTAAGAGTCTGAGCTGGTCTAGGTAACCTGTTCTGCGGCAGAATGCACCATAAACAACCTGTGCCACATGTGTCCTGCCCTTGCCACCAAATATTTATATTCTTTTACTAAGATTAGTAAACAGCAAGTCTTTCAGCTGATAGAGGATAGTAGGGCCATGGTAAAAGGTATAGTTAACAGCTGTCTGTCTCTGGCTTAATTCAAAATGAACAGGGAAGAACTACAGAAAAATAAGCCTACTGCTTAATGCCAGGAATAAGTCTGTTCTGGAGAAAGCAAGCAAAGGAATGACAAATAACAGTGACAAATATCAAAACACTACCCTACAAAGCTGGATCTTTGTGATGCAAACATTTTTAATCTAGGTCAGACTAAAGACGACTAAGGATTTAATTGCCCAAAAGAGAAAAAAAGACCTTCCCATTCCTCAGTGATCTCACCACATTTCAATAGGAGGTGCAGTATGTACAAGGTCAAGATCCCAGAGTTTGTGTCCCTAAATCTATATAGAATTTGATCCTAAATGCTTTCATACAGCAAAAGAGAATTCCACTCTACTTTTTCTGATAAACAGATATAAAAATAGGAAAAGAAATCTGGAATATTTTGAAAGTTAAAACACATTTAAATCCATATCTAGAGCTCTCTCATCCTCTCCTCCTACTCACAACATGCCTTAATCATGAGAAATGTAAAACAGTTTACCAGGGCGAGAAGGCAGCGATGTGGACGGAACACTTGGCAGTCTAACATCTCTCATTCCCTTGTTCAGTTCTTCTTGCTCCAGTTCTTCTAATTCTGCCATCAACTCATCCTAAATTCAAGGAAAACATTATTAACATATTCATTGTCCTGACAGTAATCTCAAGCAAGGACACATTTAATGACCATGAAGCAAAGCACTACAGAAAAAAAAACAGTTTAGACCTGAAAACAAAGATAAAAAGCCTGCCTATCAGAAGTAAGATTTTTACTGTGGCAGTAAAAATAAACCTTAATTGAAAGTAGGACAATTGAAAGTTAGAAACAGGACAAGGAATAGAATTAGAAAACTGATGGCAGTGTAATACTCAACAAAAAGGCAAATAAAGGAGAATAAGAAGTCCCTATGCCTTTCTTAGGTCTGTTCCAAATCTAGAGCCTGTACTCTTTAACGGAACCTATTTCTGATGTGTAATTTCTCCCATTTTAAAAAGCAAACAGCTTCCACTGGTTATAAGGTACATTGTCATTAAGCATTATGCTCCTGCCCTATCACACAAGTCCAGGATTATACATGATTTCAAAGCAGCACTGGAATCAGAGCTGTCCTCCTGGGTCCTGTTATTCACTCCTGAAGTACGTAACACTCTTGGGCTTTTAGCCACAGAAGCTGAATTGGACAGAGGTTCTAATCCACTTGTATAATATTAAAATAAAGGAGGCTACACACTTTTTTAAAAAGTCAAAGACTTATTCCTTGTCTGGAGTTTCTCAAACAAAAGAAGCTAAATATTACATATTTGTAGAGAAACAGACCTTTGCCACATTGATAAAATGATTTTAAAAAAAACAATGGGCAAAAGAGGCTGGGAAAAAAGTGGCTGTAGCAAAGTGAGACCTACTAAGTACTGAAATGGGCTTTGCCTACTCACTTATACCTTGTTTATCACAAATGTGGAAATTAAAATGATAATTACATAGCCTTCCTAGACTTACTTTCTCATATGTTTATGTTTTTAAGGCCAAATGCTACAGTCTGCCTATCTGACTTAGTTCACAGTGCAAATACTAGGATATTGTCTATAAATTTCAGCATCAAGTCTGCACCTGATGATATTCAGTTGACAGATGATCTCTCAAAGAAATGTGCAAGTTGGGGCCCCATGTCTAATTTAGGCATTTATCTGAGGTGCAAATGTGACTGTACTTTGAGTGCCTCAGTCAGTGGTGTGAATGCAAGCTTCTTACAAATTTAGTTCCCAAGTTGTAAAGTCAACGGAAACAGGTATTTCCAGAAGCCTCTAGATGGTATCGAACATTTTCCCACACCAAATTAGTCCTTACCAACCTCTGCTGAACAAGTAAACAATTAAGAGGTGTGTCAGACACCACAAGATCTTAAAATTAAAAATAATAATAAAAAAATAAATTTAAAAAAAAAAAAAAGAGGCAACAGCGATCATGACCCCTACAGTTTTAACATAATAGTGTAATAGCTAGAGCATTTGCTCTAGAAGTTCTAGACCCAAATCTTAAATTCTTCTAATCTGCAAGCATGGATTTAATCTACATTTCCCACAACACAGGCATTGCTCTACAACTAAGCTGTAGAGCATTGTAACAGCAACAACAAATACCCTTTATCTTCTTGAACCTATGTCAAAAAGATTGCAGAGGGAAGATATGATGTGAACTCTCAGGTTCCAGGCTTTGACCACTGAAAGTTGTGCATTTTGCATTTGATTATCAGAAATAGACCTCCAGGCAAGGGCCATCCTTTCCATCAAGCATCCTACTCAGGCAGGACAGAGCTTTTTTGCATTCCTCATGACACACATTGTGTCAACCCAGGGAGAAAGAGCCCCTGTGTTTGTGTGTTTATCTACAATAGTAAAAATTACATGCTTCCATAATCTCTTTACACCCATGGCAGATATGTGATGGGGAAATCTGAGTGCATGGTCAAAACGTCCTTCAAAAACATAAAATTAAGTATCATTCTCTAACACAAATCAACTCATAACCCAGCAATTAAGTCATTGATTCTAGCGCTCTTAAGCTGAAGTGGCCTGCAAACCAGATTTCCCAATCAATGGCCAAGTGCTATAAATATCAGGCTCCTACGCAAAAGCAGGTACTGGTACAATGAAGCTCCATGTGACAGTGGCTTCTTTTCCCAGAACAGAAAACATGCCAATCAACTCATACTACTATCTCTTAGGAACTTCCAGGTCAATCTACAACATGCTTACTACATCTGGACTCCTTAAGAGTAATCACTGATGAAAAGTAAGTGACACTGTAGAGCTGTGTGGGATGGCAGCATGTTTTTCAGTTGTTTGAAGCCCAGTTTATACAGGCCAAATCCCATTCCTTGTGCCAGTACTGGTTAAATGTTTCCTGAAAAGTCTATTTACATTCACTACTATTTTCAGCAAATTACAACTGTTGAATGAAACCTTCCATCCCCCTCAATCAAGCAAATATGGAGAGAGAGTGAACTGTTTGGCTCTTTAGGCCATTCTTCAAATGATCCCTAGCACTTAGTCATTTTAAAACATAGTTCAAAACCAAAACAAAACTGGTTTGAGCCTGATCCCGAGCCCTACATTCCACAGACTGCAGGAATTTTGAGTACACCTGACCCTTCAGTCCTCAGCCACAGCTGGGTCAGAAATAAATACTGTCTCGCTTAGACATACAAAATCAATTCCAGAGACACTGGATGAAAGCTACTGCAACAAGTTTTCTGAAGGTCCTAAGTGCCTTGTAGCAGTTTCAGAAGAAAAGAGCTCAAAGAAGAAATGTTACTGCCTCCAGCAGGAAATACTTTTACCTAAAGGATCCCTGCAGAATAGGGAAAGGACCTGCACCTCCAGGCACCAAAAAAGACTTTTAAAAAAATTATCCAAATATCCAGAACTGTGAACAGCAGTTCACGGCAAAGGAACATGCACTTAGTCAAACGGATGTCTATTTGGAGCACAAAAAATAACAGGTTTCAGTGTCCACTTGGAGCAGTATAAACTACACGTTTTAGTGACCTCCTCCTGTGATACAAATGAGAATAAAAACTACAAGAGTGCAGTTAAGACAGCTTTTTTAAAATGTACATATAAATATAAACATGTTTATGTTTATGTTTTACAGCTTATATATATTATTAATTTTATATATATGTGTGTATTTTAAAAAAATATAAAAATGTCCTAGATAGGGTAAGCTAGAACCAAGGAATTTCACATCCACATCTATTGAGAAAAACCACTGGAACAAGCCAACACATAACAAAATAATTATGGAGTCATTTAAGAGCTAACTCACAGGCTTTACTGAAGTACTAACCTCATCAAACTCATCACCAAAGGCAGCTCGGTTTGAGATGGCATCTGAGATCTCCTGGGCAACATCTTGCTGGTCAGTGATATCTT
Organism: Brachypteracias leptosomus; assembly: GCA_013401335.1. Classification (NCBI taxonomy): domain Eukaryota; kingdom Metazoa; phylum Chordata; class Aves; order Coraciiformes; family Brachypteraciidae; genus Brachypteracias; species Brachypteracias leptosomus. The sequence goes on along the minus strand of VYZX01027913.1, from coordinate 65,966 downwards.
GCATCAAATTATCAATTTTGTTCAAGTCCCTGGCAAGATAACATGAAAACATTTTTTAAAGATACATCATAAAAATCCTACAAAAGAGACTCAGAGAAACTTCAACAGATCCCATCTTCTTTTTATGCCCATGACTGTATAAACAGCAGAACTCACAGGGAATAATTTCCCTCAGCTACACATTAGTGTTTCCTGGCAAGCTTCTGTGTGTTTTAGCCAGACCAATTTCTTCCACTCTGGGATTCTAACAAAAGTCAAGCTGCAGCAGTTTGTGTTTCTCTCCTTTTCTGTGCCTCTCGTACCTCTGCCAGCCAACAGTCACATTCCCTGGGTAGATGCCATCTCCTTTCTGAGGTCAGCATCTTTATAGATTGGCCTTTTTTTGATGTTAAGCTTTCACCAGAACTGGGGGAACTTAGCAGCACTATACTCCATTTAAAACCTTCCCCTTATTGTTAACTTCATCATTGTTTCAGTTCCTTTTTACATCTCCCACAACAATCTTTCTGATTTAACTCTGTTTATTCAGGCAGGAAAACGCCTCATGAAACAATATAGGACACATAAAAATACTACATGCACAAAAAAGCCTTACCCTCTCTTTTATTCAGGTCTAAATAGACTTTGAATCACACAGTCCAGCTCATGGACTTTAAGAAAGAGTCCACTTAGTTTCTTCAACTAAGTTTTCTCCTGTAATAACCAAGGCCAGAGGCCAGTCTCCACTGCCAAAGCACACTTTAAAAAGCCAGGTACCACACAAAGTGCTCCAGTTAGCTGGACTTCCTTCTAGACTCGCTGTTAAGCAAAGACACTTCTCTGTGAAATAGAACATTACAAGACCAATAGCATCTCTGACATTAAATGCCTGAACCCAAAATGAAGTCAAAACTGCCTGACTTGATACAATAGACTGTAGTGATGAAGCAGTTTGGAACTGGTTAGTAAGCTCAACTGGAAAGCTATTAGAAAACACTTACATATTTTCATGCACTTTTTTCATGGCTTGTGCAGCATAACCCATATTCTTGAGCACTTCTGTGTTGGTGTGAGAATTTTCCAGTGCCTCTCTCTGGAACTCAATGGTCGAAAGTGTCCCATCAATTTGGCTCAATTGTTTCTCATATCTCTTTTTTCTTTTCAATGCTTGTAAGGCAGCTGGAAAGCAAAGAGGCAAAGTGCACTGTGTATTCATATAGCAAAATGCAAGGACAAGTAGTTCAGCAACAAGCCAACCTGCAGAATTTATAATTCTCACTTGCCTACCTTACTACTAGGGAAACAAACTTTGACCACACCACATCAGCAGCCCATTTATCATCAACATGCTGTTTCATTAATATGCTGGCAAGCCTCTTTTAGATTAACTCCATTTAGCACCACAGGGAAGAGCAGCATCTTCCTCCACTGCAGGAGATCTTGAGCTCCATCCTGTGCACACAGGCAAAGCAGGAAAGATGGGAAGGAAAAAAGAAAAACACCCAAGTGAAGTCAGAGAGAAGGAAACAGGGGAAAGAAAGAAAAGATGAGGTTGCAATATGTAAGTAAAAACTAAGGAAGACAGAGTAAGAAGATATGTCATAATAACCACATCTCCACCAATGCTTTCTAAACTGTCTCAGCAGCAGAAACTGTCAAGGGCAATGGAAAGCCCAAAAGGCCTAACCAAGCAGGTGGGTTGGATCAGAGGAAGACTCATATTACAGCTGCATTTATGTCTTATAGTCACTCAAGAGCATGTTATTTAAACATTAGAACTTGAGAATATGGACATGGCCACAGTCAAATCCAGCTACTCCCCATTATCTTTGTGAATCATTGAGATTAGTCTTTCATATTTGCTAAGTTATGAGCAACATAGTTTGCCCAGAGTAAATCATTACCAGAATAAATGCACATGACAAGCAGGAGGAGAAAAGGACTTTCTCTTGGCCTCTGGATGTGGAACACGTACAATCTTGCCACAAGCGTTCCCTGACCATTCTCCAATCTACATATGTGCTGGGGTCAAGAAAAACACCAAACAAAACCAAGATAATGAGTTAAGCCATTGCTTTTTCGATGCCGTTGATACCCATATCTTTTCCCTTGTCTCTTACATTTAATTTTTAAATCAGGTTTAGGGGCAGGAAGAAACAGCAGTGCTGCAGGCCCTCAAACTCAACCCATAGCAGCAATTACTGTTGCTGTCCTATTCAAATAATTGCCCACGTGCAATAATGCTGAACCTTCACATTGGAGTACACAACTTTTCAAATGAAGTTAGGATCCCTCCAAGGAGAAAGCATAGATTTATGGTGTGTAACAACACACTAAGAAAAAAATGTACTGCTTTGTTGACGTATGCTTGAATTGGTCAAAATTGCTTGTCATTTGCTGCACAAGGACAAGCATTCTCATACAGGCTAAGATACACGATTCCTTCTAGCACCCCCAGTTAAATGCTTCAGGACAGCAAAGCACAATCACAACAGATTAATCACAGTATTCAAATTCAAGGTTTTCCCAGGTTTGGGAGGATGGTCCAAAGATCATGCATACTGTGAAAAAGCTGCATGAACACCACATGATGTTATGCAAATAGCAAATGTGAGAACTGTAGAATTCTCATTGGCAATTATACAACAAATACATCAAATAATCTTTTTACACACTTATTTACATTTATCATTGGTAGTGTTAGGACACCAGCCACTTAGCTTCAATTGAATCAAAATTTGATCCTGGATTCTTTGGTTAGAAAGCCAGAGATTCCAGGTAAATTTAATGCTCTGAAACTGTGAGTAACGCTGGCTGGGGCAGGGAGGATCCTAAAGCCCTGTGGACTGAGGAGCACTAACTGGCTGATGCAGAACAGCTTCAACTGGAGCAAACAGCTATCACTGGAAAGTGATTCCAGTTGGTGTTTTTCAGCAGTGGCACTCTGTAATGGTGCTGCTGTTATTACCTGCTCAGAGGGAAAATGGATTTCCTCAGTTACACACAAACCAGTTGATTTCAAAATCCTGAAGGTTCCTGTATTAACTTTTAATTAAACCACACCCAAATTAAGAAACCATGGAAGAAGCTACACTCTGTGTGACTTCACCTATTCATAACCAGCTTTTCCTAATTATTGCAGTGCAACATGTCATCTTTACTAATTCTCTTTAGTTTTACCAGTGACTAACAGAACAAAGCACTTCATAGGAACTAATTAATATTCTTTCCTTATCAATCAAGGCATAATTCCCACACCACACTATATGATTTTTCTCCTCTATATTAAATGAATGCCCTCTATTGCATGGTGTTTTGTAATAGTAGCTCCCATAGCTAAGATAATGAGAATCTCCTTGTTATTTGAAATCTATTTTTCTGCTTTACAGATTATCATGAACTTTAAGTCCTTTTCTACTGCACATACAAGCATTTTAAAATTTGTGTGCAACTTTTACATGAAGATTGAAATGCTTCACAGAAACGCTACTGCATTATAATAACCAACTGAAGAAGAATGTGTCTATCAAAAAAACCCAAAGTGAGAAGAGAACATAAACTTACTTCTCTGAAGGTCTAAGAATGACACTGAGAAAGGGTGTTGCCCATTCCAAAGATTTCAAAGAAGGAAGACAGCCCAGGGAAGATGATTCTAAGCAGGGGTAGAGTCTGAGGAAGCAAGTGTAATTAATAACAATTCATCCAGGAAGAGGCGGAGAGAGGTCTTCTTCAGGAAAAAAAGCAATCTCATACACTGCCTCTGTTGTGCTACAGAGAAGCCAATTCAACTGCTGCATTTCATAATGAAGCAGTTAGCAGCTGGCTGGGCTTTAGCACGTTTTTGTGCTTTGAGTCCAGCAAGCAGGATACAGCTCATAGATTAGGAACAACTGCTTTTAATTTGAGGAGCTTTTTTATTTCCAAGATAAACAGCTGGAACCACAGTAGACTATTATGCCAGTTTAAGTGTGCCTATTAAAGAACTACTGTTATTAACATAGAGGACACTTTTCCAGTATCACTACTAAGCTGATCATTTATTAAGGAAGCAGAAAAGTCAGCTGGGGGAAATTGTAATCCTGGCCACACTGAATATTAAGGTTTCTAAAGGAAACAACAAAAGTAGTGACATCGAGTTGTGGCATCCTCCTAATGGTTTCATGACAGATCAGGATTAAAAGAGACAGCACAGTGATAACACTTTTACCTGTCAAGCCCATACCAACACCCATCTGTGCAGGAATTACTGATGATCTCATCTTCTGAAGTAGAAATAAAACCATTATCTAGCAATCCTTAAAATTCCCAGAGGGAAACTGGTGAAGAAGGAAAAGAGTGTTTCTTCAGAAGATGTAACACCACTGTGAAAATACTGGATCTCATTCTTGGATACAGTTCACAAATGTCCACTTCAGTCCTGCAAGGGACGAATGGATCACAACTTCTAATCCCCTGTAAATCAGGGACAACCAAAAGAAACACTGCTGAGGCCATAAAAATCATACCACCATCCTAAATAAGCTCGTTATCAGCATTCATAATCCTTAAAACCTCGTGGAGAAAGCCACATGCAGTTAGAACTGAGGGGCTAATTCAAGAACAGTACTGCACAACTTGTTATAACCATTCCAGTTCATGGCAGGATGACTGAAACACGATCATGAAGATCAGAGAACAATGGCTGTAACTCACAGAACAAAGACACATTAAAGACTTCCTCATATCTCCTTACCAGAAACCCTCAGTCCCAAGCTGTCGTACACCCTGCCATAGGTATGACAGCCCTGTCAACACTGACACACAGCTGCTATACTGTTTGATTTCAGCAGCATTCTGGTTACAACTGAGTCATTGAAGAGGAATGCTACACAGCTACATAAGCCCTGCCCAAACATACCACACAACATATTTAGCAGCGTCTACTTGTAAAAAGCCTACCTGTTCATCTAACTTTCTCTACATTTTTTTTCCTCAGTAGTACTATGTGGCTCCTTATGGTTAAAATTTAATCCTATTCTGGATTTGGGGGGGAAAAAAAAATCCCTAACAGCTATGGCTTCTTTTGACTTCTTTTCATTTAGGCATTTTTTAGGATCTGTGAAAGATTCCAGGCTGAAACAACACTCATTCACATATATGTTATTTTCACAGGCACAGGAGCACTCCAGAAAACACATTTCCTTTTAAACAGAGTTCTCAAATATTCAGTATCACTTCCTGTCCTTTAAATTTTCCTGTATGACCTTCAAAATATTGAAGATTGAAAGGCCAGTTTGCTGCTGTGCACAGACTGAAACTGATATCCAAAAAACAATACAGCAAGAGATATATATTAAAAAAATAAATCTTGAGTTTCTATCTGGAATGGGGGGAGATGAAAAGTCAGTGCTAGCTGTGAAAATAAATATCACTTATCATGACACAACCTCTGCAGGAGGAATTCCAACACACATCACTGCTCTGAAAGCCCTCAAGTGGCCTAGCTACAAAGAGATATCGATGGGGAACGCTGGAAACGTATCACCCTAAAAGCATAGCTAATTTCATATTAGGTACAGGAACTGCAGAGATACTCACTTCTGAAAGGAGAAGCCAAAAATATTTAAGTGATGTTTCACATCTATTTGCATAGCTAACGTGTTATGGCTTTAAATCATGTTAACCTTACTAATGTCACATGAACCCATTCAGGAATCATCTGAACTCATGAAAATTCCTGGCACTTGAGTCTGCTCTCCTTTGTGTCAGTGTAACTGACTCAGACTCATGCAGTTAATAAACAAATGAGATCACGCTAATTTGGTGTATTTTCTATACCCAGATACACCTTGCTCCAGTCCTGGACTCCCATTTTAGTTTCCACAGATGCAATTAAAAAAAAAAAAAAACCCCATTAAAAATTACCTACAAGGTTCCTTTGAAGCATTCACTTTAACAGGGCAATGTAGATTAAAACTTTTATTTTCTCATTTATGTATATTTACATAACACTACAACAGATGCTGGTACGTACAGATTTCCTTTGAACTATATAGTACAAGTATACCAGCTAATATGCTATTATATGCAAATCAACAGCAACTTAACTGTAAAGCAATTGACATATCAAATTAAGAGCTATTCTTAAGGATTGAAGTTTACCCACTAGCCTGCTAAATTCAGGCACTTGGGCACAGCAAGGTTAGTTTCTCTTGTTTCTCCTGACTAGTTACACTATCCCAATTTCGCTTTAGGGCCATTTTTGGCATTAAAAAAATCCCACTCTGTATTTCTTGCCCTACTCCTGTCTCTTCACTGTAGGTCCCTGAGCAAACAACAAGATAAAAAGGTGTTATTTTTAACTACATTCAGCTCAACAATCTTGTTTGCAGCATGATTCTACAAACAGGGTAGATAGAACTAGAGGAACTGCATACTGAGCACAAAAGTGGAAACCAGCATCTGGTAGAAAAGCTTCACATGTCAAAAGCTGCATGCCTGAAGCAGAAGGCCACAGTTTGACAAAAACAGGGAACCAGCATCAACCAGCTGAGTTAAAGGAGAAGCAGATCCACCTCCTCATTGCTGCCTGTGCACCACCCTCTCCTTCACAGGTGCCTGAGCACTTGTTAAGCTGCAGACTCATCTGGCTAAGTGGAACTCAACCTATCCTGGGTAAACAAAATAACCCAGCCAAAAAAACCCACGACATTTTACGTCTGCATCCAGCTTTCTGAAACACACCCTTCTGGAAGCTCTTCTAAGGAAAGAACAGGAGCAGGGCTGGAGCAAGGCAGGAAGCATTGTTTCTTCCTGCAACCATGCCAGCTTGAAGTCCAGCCTTGAGATGAAGTTCCACAGCTGCGGGTCTGGATCTGAACAGGAATTGCTGCAGTCACAGCAGCAGGCCTCTTTTCTTTCATCGGACCCATTGCTCAGGCAACTGCAGAGTGAACTAGTCCCAGGACCTATCTGCTCGCTTTGTCCCACAGCAAATTAGTTTTCGGCTGGATCACCTTACTGAACTAGCTCACTGCACCAGCACACAGATGTCAGTACCTGCACATGGGGACAAGAGAGGCATTCCAGTTGAAACCAGGGGAGTAGAAAGTTTGGTACTGGGACAGCCCTGACAGCTCCTGTGTTGCTAAGCTGCAGGCTCAGCTGCACTGCTGAACTGGCTTTACTCTCCAACTGTGCTTTCAAATCTGTCCCATCCTGACGAGTGCTTTTAAGTCCTTTCTAAATAAATGCTCCTTGCTAATGATTACTCAATGCCAAAGTATTACAAATACATTGAAGGGTTAACCAAAATACCTCTAACACACAACTCCTCACAACTTCTAAGTTACACAGAATAACTTTATTAATTATCCAGCAACAGAAAGAGCAGATGAAAGAGCTACCTACTCATTATGTCACAAATCTTTGATTCAAAATGGTTTGCTTCTGTTTTGAAGTATTTAAAGAAAAATAAAGCTCAGAGTAGACAAGCAGGACTCGGCTTTAGGAATTAACTTGTTTCTCAAAGGCCTGTATATCCCCAAGACATTAGTTACCATCATTTGAATCTCAGAGGTGACAACATCAGTATAAACTGGATCCAGAATTTATTATCCCTCAGCAACCCCTCCTTCGCAGTTAACAGCAGCCCAGATCAGTGCCCAGACTAATGCTCTGAACTGTCATTCAGTTTTTAGCGGTATCGTGTGCTTCCCATGTGATCAGAGGCAAATCATTGAATCACTTTGTTCCTCAGCTGCCAGCGGTGTATTCTACAACCCCCGCGGGGGATCATGTGAATTCATACATGAATATGCAGGAGATCCTCACATGCTTCAGCTCCTCGGCTATCTGCACCCCAAAGCTCAACACCTAAGCTATGATCCCTTCCCACGATGAGCAGCAGCACCTGGCACACCGCGGGTCCAGCTGGCACCTCTGCTGACTGTGGTGCAAAGCATGAACAAAAGCATCGCAGAGGGAACCACAGACAGTAAATTAGTGAGGAATACCGCATCCTCTTATCAGCCCACCATAAAGGATCCACAATGCATTAAATACTAACAGCCAGCATCAGCCCCGAGCGGGGGGACCCCCATGCCCACAGCGCCCCGTACCTAGAGGCACTTGAGCCCTGGGATTTAAAGCCTCGAAGCCACCCGAGCAGCCGCCGCCGGCCCAGCACGACGCGCCCGGGCTCCTCCGGCGGCGGGGTCCGGCCCGGCCCGGCCCGGCCCAGGCACCGGGCAGCGAGGACTCACCTCGCTTGTTCCTGGTGCCGTGCTGCCGAGCCACCGCCAGCTCCCGCTCGATCCTCGACTCCAGGTACTCCTGCTTCTTACTGAGCATCTCCTCCGTCTCCCGCAGCCGGGCCAGCGCCTCCTGCGGCGAGGGCCCCCCGCGGCCCTTGGAGGCGGCCGAGCCGCCCCCCTTGAAGAACTTGGAAATCTTGCTCATGGCTACGGCCCGGCGCCCGCCGACGGAGGTGTGTGATCGGCCCGGCAAGCGCCGCGACGGCACTTCCGGGGTCCGCGGGCGGCGGCTCCGCACCTGGCGGCGGGGCGGGCCCGGCCCGGCCCCCGGGGCGGCTCCAGGGAAGCCGGACTCCGGCTGTCCGCCGCCAACGCCGGGGAGAGCGGCGGGAGGTGTAGGCAAGCTCCGCGGGGCAGCCCGCAGGAGTCTCCGGGGGGAGTGGGAAGAGACCCGGGTAGTGCGGAGGGTGGGCGAGGCGGGGTCGGGCAGGTGCGGCTGCTTGATTTGTGCTCCCCCCTTTCCTCAGAGGCTGTTGCCGCACGTAGGTGCACTTCGAGAGGGCGGCAGCAGCGATGGCGAGGGCAGACCACCCCGCGTCGGGCGAGGGGCCCCGGGGCGAGCGGCGGGCGGAGCCGGAGGGCACAGGGAGCCCCCGTCAGCCACGGTCTGTAACGCGCTGCCGGGGGACGCTCGGGAACAGGAGCACACACGGGGTAGGACTGAGAAAATAAACACTAAACTCTTAAGAAATGTGGTTTTTAAAAGTCCGGGTGCGTCGTTAAGGGAGCCGCCGGCGGCACTAGTAAACGACAGCAGCGCAGGAGACACGCCAGCGAGCCGCGCTCCCCTGTCCTCCGCCTCTCGAAACGGGGCCTGCTCGGAACGCTGACGCAACTAACGACAAAAGACCCCTTTCTCCCCTGGCGACAGCAGCCGAAGCACGGTAAGTACCGCCGCAGCTCCGCGCCGATCGGAAGCCCCAGGTGCCGCTGGCGCCGACACAGGTCCGCCCCCACGGCTGGCCACTCCTGCCGGGGCTCCGCAGCCCCGGTCCAGCGGGACGCCCCGCCCCGGCACCGTCAGCCACGCCCCGGGGCGGGGACGTACACAGCTGGGCCTATGGGACCCGCCCCACCTACCTCCCCGGTGTCCCGGCAGCCCCTGCGCGCCCCGAGGCCGGAGTTTCCCAGCTCCCTCCCCTCCCTCGGCTTTTGGGACGCGTGGAAGATGGCGGAGCTGGAGCTGGGGCAGCACTGCGGGGTGCCGGATTGCCGCCAGCTCGGTAAGTGAGGACGTGGCGGGTCCCCGGCAGGACACAGGGCCTGGCCCGAGCGAGNGGGCCCGGGGCGGGGCCGGGGGCGGTGGGAGGGGACTGCGGTGAGCGGGCTGCGAGCCGGTGCCTCCCCCTCGGCGCGGCCTCGGAGCTCCCGCAGCCTTACACGATCTGCTGCCAGGGCCTGGCGTTTCAGTTGTGTCTCTGGGTGGTTAATCCTCCGCTTTGCCAGCTGTTATTACCCTGTTTTTCCATTCTTCACCCTTGCTTGCCTGCACTGATCTCAGGAAATGATGAAAATAGAAGCTTTCAGAAGGAGACAGCAAAAACGCTTGTATGAAAGCTTTCAGATGGGACCACTCGGTCTTACGGATGAAGTGATAGAGATCCTTGTGATTTGAACTTTGTAGTCTAGTTGTGTGATGGTCCTTAAGACCAAATCTGAAGGATGGAGAAGTTTATTGATGGCCTGGAGGTGGCATTTGCTTCCATTGGTGATGTGGCTGTGTTCAGCAGACATTGAAGTGATTTTATCTGTAAAAACTGATGTGGTAGGTGGGGGATGTGTGCAGAGACTTAAAAAGTATGTGTAATTTGAATTATGCAAGAACAATATGTATGATATGAAGGATAGAGAGGAAGGAGCAGGATCATCAGGAGGAGATGCTGGCTTTTTGGATTATTTTGGTTGATAAAGTTGCTAAATGTGCTTGTAAAGATACCTACCCCATGATATAGATAAGCCAAAGTTAATCACGAAAAAATTAAGCTAGAAACTGTTAGCAAAACAAGGACCGTGTTGTCTAACTGAAAACAAATCCCTTTGTTTCAGATTTTCTCCCCTTTGTATGTGATGGCTGTTCAGGTGTCTTTTGGTAAGTTCATAGAATCATAGGAGTATCTCAAGTATCACCCACTGGCTGGCTGCCAGTCTGATGTAACCCTGTTTACTATTAACTCTTTGAGCTTCACCCATCAGCCCATTGCTTGCCCATCATATTATGAACTTGTCGAGCTGCGTGCTGGACATTTTATCCAGAAGGATACTGTGAGAGATGGTATCAAAAGCTTTGCTAAAATCCAAACCCACCACATCTACTGGCTTCCCTAGGTGGTTGACCTTGTCATAATAGGAAAGCAAATCAGTTTTCCTGTGAGATCTCAGTGTGACAGTTGTGTAGACAAATGTTGTATAAAATATTCTGTGACTCAATTCACATATTTAATAAAAAATTATTGTTTTATTGAATTTGCCACTTTTTTTCCAAGCAGCTGTTGGGGAGCTTTGAAATCAGTGGGATTATCTTCAGAATACAGGTAGATTAATTTGGAAGGCATCTATTTTAGACCCTGTTTGCACCAATTTGGAGGGGGAGGGCAGGTATTCTCATAGAAAAAACCTGACACTTCTTGCAAGGTTCCAGTTGGGGCCTGCACTTTGATTTACACTTCAGATTAGCAGAGGGCAGCCAAGATAAACTCAGATAGCCTGAGGGCAGATTTCACTTTTAACATGTTAGAAACTTTCAAGGGATTTCTGCTGCTGTGGAAGGTGATTCAAAATCCATTGAAACAAATTCCATTTGCTTTGGGCTGAATTCTTAAGCATGATAATGTCCATATTCTCTTGAAATGGTTTGTTATCTTGGGGCATAAGTTCCAAGAGATAAATGTTTTACGTACTCAGAAGGAATATGATCAATCTATTCAAGGTGTGAAATGCATAGGTTAGAACAAATTTTGGAGAAGATTCATTATTTTATTTATTTAAAGTATTTATTTGTCAGATCACTCTATAAACACTTAGATGTTGTCACATACAGTTTTCTTTTCCTGAAGTGTTGATAACAGTGTTATATTTTCTTCTTTTGCCACAAAGCCTTCAGCACAGGAGCCGGGATGCTCACAGCTGTTCTGAGGTAATCTATAATATATGACTACCTTAAAATTAAAAATTCCATGGAACCCAGCTGTCTGTTTTCGAATTAGATGTATACACATAGTCTATAAGTATGAATTACTTAACTGAAAATGTGACAAGTTTGAAAAACCAAATCTACTCTCTTTCTGCTTGTCAGAACTAAATTGAGTTTGAGTAGGATGATGTTTCTTTTTCTAACTCTGAGCTGAACTTAACCAGGACAAAAGTAGACAAGAATCGCAGGGCTAGTTTTGCCCATAGACTCGTGAGCCAGTACAGTTTTTTTGCAAGCTAGGGTGGTGGTTTGTATCTGTAGTACCTGTTTATTTACACAAAATGGTTTTTTGCTAATGCCTAGGTGAATATAAGAAACAATTCTTTGAAACCAGATCAGCACAAATCTTACCAATGCTCATACAAGGACTGCAAAGAAAAGGAGCTTTTGCCAGTTTTATGTCCCTACTGTGAAAAACATTTTTGTCTAAGGTAAGTGGAACAGAGGATTTAACATCAATGCTCATTCATTACTGTATGGAAAAGGTAATAAAAGTTTTACACTGTTGTTTACAGACACCGGCATCAATCAGACCATGAATGTGAGAAACTGGACACACCCAAACCTCGGATGGCTGCCACTCAGCAGCTAGTTAAACATATTATAGGCAAGTACAGTGGGATGTATATTCTACAATTTTCTTCAGAAAGCTGTTTGAGTTTGTCACCTCCTCTTACTGACCAAATGAGAAGAAGGGATGTGGGTTTCTTGTTTAAATAGCCCTAAACTCACATGTAATAGTGTTCATCTAGACTGAGGCAAGACAACAGTAGTGTATAGCTATAAAGAGAATGCTTAAAGATTAAATAGGGCTTTTTTTTCTCCTCAGAATTTTCTTGTTCTCATTCTGTAAGTACTACAATGTAATGAGTTGTACCTAGCTATTATTATTTGCACATTAATTTATGTGCAGATAGTGCAATTGTATTGTATTGGGTGTGCATGCCAATCCACTAGGACTATACCTACACAACCAAGATGGCAAAAAAATGGGAGTCTATAGCGTAATGTTTTGTAGCTTTTAAACAAGCTCTAGGACAGGAAAGAGAATAAAATAAACAGCACTGCCTAACCGGACAGTGGGGTTGTGTGTCAAAAGGAGGACCTGCAACTGTTGCCGTTACGGATGCTGTGATGGCCACAGGTGTAGAAACTTAGGAATTTGTGTCTATTTGGCTTTTGCAACCTGTGTTTACCTTGTGATAGTGTTCATCTGCTAGAACTGTTAACAATTCCAAATATTCTTGAAGTACCTGAAATCTTGGCCTTGGGAGGACATGAAAGGGATGGGAAACTTGGAGATATGAGGAGACATAATAGACTAGTTCCAAGATATGTGCAGGAGGCAGTCTGAATCATCGCACTAACAGAAATAATACTGTTCTTAGATTCCAAAAAAAACGAGGAAGCAAAAAGCAAAAAACGTAAAGGAGCAAAAAACAGTGAGACAGCAGCAAAAGTGGCATTAATGAAGCTGAAAATGCACGCGTCTGGGGACAAGTCCTTGCCTCAGGTCAGTCATGTTTGTTTTCAATAATTTATTCTCAAAGGACATGGGAAGTTTTCTAAATATCTTGTTCTTCGTCTACTTCCCTCAGTTTGGTTTTGAATTTAATTTTTCAAGCCCACAATCATTTCTACATCTATTTCAGCCTGGTGCCCAAAACCAATCTCACTGTGTTAATTCTGCTGTAAGGTGTCTCTATAGAGTTTGGGCAAGTCAGGTCAAATTCCTTTATCTTCTAGCAGAAGTGTATTTGCCTGTCATACGGCTGTCACTCAACACTGCGGGGACAGACAGGGTCTTTTAGGGATCCTAGGCAGAATCATGATGACATTAAGTTGTAGTTACAATCAAAGCTTTATTGCCAGCTTAGGATGTTTCAGAAACAGGTTCAGCTACCCACCCAGAATTGACATCTGAAGATTGAGGACAGTGTAAACAATACCAACAGTTTAATACCCATTTGAGAAATGATGTTCATGAACTGAATGACACGATTATCACCCCATTCTTGAAATGGGGAGAAAGAGGGTACAAATAAGGGTAAGTACAACACAGTGAGTGTTGTGATCATCTTTGTACAGTTGAGATTTTCACAGAGTTAAAGTGATGATTCCTTGGGCACACTCCAGGTTTATTCAGGTCAAAGAATCTGTCCAAGTATTGTTCAGTATCTGAAGGGATAAGAAATTACTCATTCTTGGGAATTATCCAAGCCTCAGTGAAAGTTAAAGGGAGTCCCATTTTAGAAAGTTTTTGATATGCCCTTTTCTCAGGGAATTAGTAAATTGACAGATATTTTAACCATCAAAGAGTACTTAATAACAACAGTGTCACCCTGAGGAAAACAGTGGGCCAACAGTGGGAGTTTTAGATGTTTCATGGGTTGGAGAGCAGGAAGGTGAGACATCTGGTGGGTGTCTGCCAGTTATTTAAGCATCAAAGCTTTAGGCAGGGCTTTACTCCATTTTCCTGTATATAAACTTTGCCCTAGAGCTCATTTTAATAGGCCATTCCACATCCTGACTGCACCATTACTCGGGGGTCTGTAGGACAGGTGGAACACCCAGGCAACTCCATGATGTTGACACCATTCCTGGAAGTTATGGGTTTGGGTTTTTTAGATGAGTGCCATTGTCGGACTGAGCAGCAGAGAGTATGGGAGTGTCAGCAACCATTGATTAAATCTTCTCACAGCTGTAAGACCATCGTCTTTGGTAAGACCGTCAGCTTTATGGCAAGCAAAAATTTTCCCTAAGCCTGGTATTATTTCAAATCCAGTAAGGAAATAACACCACTCCTCAGGTGTTCAAGGGAGAAGTCCAACATAATCAATATGCCAAGTAGACTGGGGGACTTATTTCCTATGCCTTATCCATTTGGTCCCCAAAGAGGGCACTTCCTGGCTGGGGCCCTGACATCATTTCTTCATCAGTTGTTTCAGTAGCCCAGTTGCTGTTGCCCTGTATCCGGCTCACAGGAGACCTGTGCTGAATTATGTTAAGGTTTCTTAGTTGCATTTGCTGGTTTCGGGGGACAGGAGGGAGGCAAAAGGCAAGTTCTAATTTTACCTTCACAACTGGATAAGGAACCACTGCTCCACTTACTCCAGTTCCTAATATTTTCTGATGTTTCAGAGTGATAGCTCCAGGATATAATTCATCTTTAATTAATTCTTGTTTCTGCTACTCAGATTTAATAGACATGTATTTCATTTCCAGATGAGATATGAAGGGTCTGAGGTCAGTTGTTCCTGCCTTTGGGTTGGAAAAGAGTTTTGACAGTTGCTTTACGTTTCTTTAAGCCTTCTTGAAGTCTTTCAGAGATTCCTTATTGTTTTTCAATACTGTGGCCACTTGCTGTTCAAATCTTTTCCACGTATCAGGATTATGTTGAGTTTAGAAACACCTTGATTCTTTCATCTAGAGTTTCACTTTGGATCTGTACTTATGCATCCTCTTAAAAGAACTGTATTTAAATTACTTTTCAGCACATTGTTAGGTTGGAGCACACCAAGTTTAGGCCTGTTACATTGATTCTATAATACTGATAACACTCTATGTGATAGTCCTATTGTTAGGTCTTATCTTGGCAGAGCACATTTAATTATTGGTTTTAAAACAACTTCAGCTACTCCCTTACTCAGTCCTCTCATCAATTTATTTTTTTTAATACTTCATCATGCTTAGAAATTAGATAACTCTGCTTAGGCAGAAGTCGTAATACAAAGACCTGCTTGTAGCATTCTCCACAGATATTACAACTTCAATAAATATGTGCTGGAGGGAAAGTGATTCATTTCAAGTACTGCGGAACATAATTTTTAAAATCCACCCTCAATACATACAAGAAAATGTTAAAAGTTACTTCCTAATTCCAAAGCCAGCAAGCTCTAAAAAGTGTAGCATAAATTATTGCATGCTAATTTCTCTTACCATTCTTTTTCTCATTTGGATATTAATTGTTTAATTATCTAGAATAGCAATAATTCTAACACAATCTATTAAGCCTGTTAACCTTCAGCACCTCTTTCTATGTAAATTGCTTCCTAGACTCCTTCTAGCTGCCTTCTGCCCAGCTTGTTCCAGTTTGATGAAAGACTTTTTTGAATATGAAGTTTCTGGAATGCCTCTTAGGCAATTTAGTTCTCTCATCGCTATATAGAGAAGATTGACACATTTTTCTTGGAGGTGCACAGCAAAAGGACAGGGGACAATGGGCAGAAGCTGCAACATGTTAGATAATAGGAAGAAAAATCACAGTGAGGGTGGTCAGACATTGGAATAAACTCCTCCGAAAATTTGTAGAGTCTACATCTTCAGGATGTTCAAAATTTGCCTTGGAGCAACCTGATCTACATTTGTAGTTAGGTCCAGCTTTAAAGCTTCCCCTGCTTTGAGCATGGGTTTAGACCACATGACACCAGAGGTCCTTCATGACCTTTCTTATTCTATGATCAGGAAAATGAGGCTATCTTAGAATTCTCTTTTCTCAGGCCTCTTTGTTCAGATTTGCTTTCCACAGATGACGGCTTCTTTTGGTGTTAGACTTGATATGAGTTACCCCTCTTGAGACTGACCAGCTCAAAACAGGAGGGCCAAGCTGCAAAATAGTGTTAGTTACTGTGTCACTGACTGATATTTTCATGGATATGGCACAGAAATTCCAGGAGGCATATCCCATAGTTAGTCATGTAACCATGGAATGAGCTGTTTTGTGAATTAAGTTCCAATGAACTGTGGGAGACTGTCTCATCATCTGTAGAACTGGAGGAGCAACAGTAGGAAGGTTCTGGGGCACTGACAGTAGTTGGGTGATGTTAGCGTGTGTTGTAATAGGATGGCCATTGTTGTAGCTGTTTCACAAGATGTGGTCATTTACATTTTAGCAAGATTCAGGTCCCAATTCCCTGGCCCTTTTGTAATAATCCTGGATGTTGGAAGATTTTGTGTGTTTGTGGAGAGCACTCAAGTTTTTAAGAAAATGCACAGGTTGAAATTCAGGCTCAGTTTCATGAACATAGCTGGGGGAAGAGGAGTTCTGTATTTTTCTAGGGAAGGTATAAATAAATCCTTCAAAAAGAAGACTTCTGTCTTGTTTTATAGTGTTTGGCCTGGACTCAGCAAGAGTGGTCTGGATGGATGAATATACAAGGCATGCTTGCTCTGTATCTTCCATTTATTGTCAAGAAGAAATAAGCCCAAAGAAGGGATTGTCCCAATCCTGTTCAAAATCTCTCCCTCCTAAGTTACTCTTGAAATTTCTTAAACAAATGTTTCAGTCTAGTAGATACTGAAAGAGTGTTTAGTACATAAAAGGAGGAAAAACAGGATGAAGGATTAGCTGGTCCTGACCAGAATGTTGGTTTGTGAGGCAGGTATTTCGAGTATAGTGAATTGTTCCATTCTAACTGCCTTTGTGTTCCAGTTTGAGATGTTATACCGCTGCCAAAAGCCAGCACTGCTTATTTAAACTCACCTTTTTCTCCCCAGAGCAGTCATTATTGTCTAGTAAACCCAGAGCAGACACCTCTTCGTGTCTGTCCATGTGTAACAGTCTAACTGTAGGACTCTGGCAGAAGATGTTCCCTCCACCTTTCTGCACTACTGCTATCCACCACTTATGTGCCTGCAGCTGGAGGGGATGGCACTTGATGGTTTCAGTCATTTATATTCTTCAGTAAAATGGGGCCTTGGTCCTGATGGAATAGAACAAGCTTCAGTTGGTAATTTGGGGATTGAAGTTTGTGTTTTACTGAAAAACTACTACATGTGTGTGACTGGAATTATGTGTTTCTTCTGTGAATAATTATTTGTTTATTTTTCATGTTTTTCTAGACAGAAAGAATTTACTTTCAAGTATTTTTACCAAAGGGGAACAAAGAGAAAAGCAAGCCCATGTTCTTTTGCAGTAAGTGGAGTATTGGCAAAGTAGTAGATTTTGCAGCTTCCTTAGCAAGCCTTAAAAATGACAACAACAAATCAACATCCCAGGTAAATCAGTAACAATAACAAACATTTTCCAGGTTGTTGGGTTTTGATTTGGGGTTTTTTTACCCTTTTGTCCCTCTCCCACCCCACTTCCTACATCTCAGATAGGCAAATCCTGATGTTAACTTCTATGCTTCTTGTCTTACAGAAATTAAGATTATGCCACACGGCCTCTGGAGAAGCCTTGCCATTTGAGCACACACTGGAAACGTGGCTGGCTGATAAAGACTATCCGTTGTACAATGGTGGAAATGTAATTTTGGAGTATCTTGATAATGATGTTCTATTTATAGAAGATACGGCGTCATACTTTAGTTAAACAGTTGTTGCAGATTAATTAATTGTTACCACCACAACAGTAAATGATCACAAACCAAAAAAATTAAATATTTTTTTAGAACTGTGGTATACAAACCAAGTACAGTTTTCTTTTAAATCACTGGTATGCCAGAATCTGTCCGCGGTTGTAAAGATGTGGTTCCCATCAATTTCTCAGTTGCTTGACTGACAGAAGAACTATGTCCTGAAAGGAAAATCAGTTCTTATAACTAATATTACAGATACTCACTTTCTAGACTAAATTCTTGCCTTACTCACCTGTACAATGTCAATAATGTTTTCTTAAATTTTATATTTATTTTTGTGTAAATGATGGGAAAAGTATATATTAAAAGCAATAAATAATGCAAATGTAAACTTGCAGTGTATCTGTTTTTCCTCGTGTTGAGGTGGAACTTCCTGTGTTCTACTTTGTGCCCATTGCCCCTTGTCCTCTTGCTGGACACCACTGACAAGAGCCTGACCCCATCCTTATGACACCCACCCTTTAGATATTCATAAGCATTGATAAGATTCTCTCTCAACCTTCTCCAGACTAAACAGCCCCAGGTCTCTCACCTTTCCTCATAAGAGAGGTGCTCCAGTCCCCATATCATCTTTGTAGCCCTCCATTGGACTCTCTTCAGTAGTTCCCTGGCTCTCTTGAACTGGGGAGCCCAGAACTGGACACAGTCCTCCAGATGTGGCCTCACCAGGGCAGAGTAGAGGGGGAGGAGAACCTCCCTCGACCTACTGGACACATTCTTCTTAATTCACCTCAGGATACCACTGGCCTTCTTGGATACAAGAGCACATTGCTGTCTCATGATTAACTTATTGTCCACCAGGACTCTCAGGTCCTTCTCCACTGAGTTGCTTTTCAGCAGGTCAACCCCTAACCTGTACTGGTACATGAGCTACAGCCTTCTGGTGTGTCAGCTGCTCCTCCCAGTTTTGTATCATCAGCAAACTTGCTGAGGGTACACTCCGTCCCTTCATCTAGGTCATTGATGAATATGTTGAACAAGACTGGACTCAGTACTGACCCCTGGGAAACACCATTTGTTGTGGACCTCCAACTAGACTCTGCCACTGACCACAACCCTCTGAGCTCTGTCATTCAGCCAATTTTCAATCCATCTCACTGTTCATTCATCTAACCCATGCTTTCTGAGCTTACCTATGAGGATGTTATGGGAAACAGTGTCAAAAGCCTTGTTGAAGTCAAGGTAGACAGTATCTGCTGCTCTCCTCTCATCCACCGAGTTAGTCATGCCATCACAGAAGGCTATCAGATTGGTGAAGCATGATTTCCCCTTGGTGAATCCATGCTGACTACCCCTGATAACCTTATTTTCCCCCACATGCTTAGTGATGACCTCCAGGATGAGCTGTTCCATCACCTTTCCAGGGCTGGAGGTGAGGCCGACTGGCCTGTAATTTCCTGGGTCCTCCTTGTCCTTTTTGAAGACTGGAGTGACATTGGCTTCCCTCCAATCCTTAGGCAGCACTCCTGTTCTCCCTAATCTTTCAACGGTGATGGAGAGTGGCTTAGCAACCACATCAGCCAGTTCCCTCAGCACTTGTGGATGTATCCCATCAGGACCCATGAATATGTGGATGTCTTTGCCTAAATGATCTCTAATGTGATCCTCCTTGACCAAGGGACAGACTTACTCTCTTACCTCCAGTGACTGGGATTCCTCAGACCCAGTCTTAGCAGTAAAGACTGAAGCAAAGAAGGCATATTCAGCAACTCCACCTTCTCTGTATTCTCTGTCACCAGGGCACCCACCTCATTCATCAGCAGGCCCACATTTTCCCTGGTCTTTCTTTTACTACTGAGGTACTTGAAGCCCTTCTCGTTGCCTTTTACATAATTTTCCAGATTTAATTCCAAGAGGGCCTTAGCCTTCCTTGTTGCATCCCTGCATACTCTGGAAATTTTCCTAGATTCCTCCCAAGTGACCAGTCCCTTTTTCCACATTCTGTAAACTCCCTTCTTTCATTTGACTTATTCCAGAATCTCTTTGCTCATCCATACATTGATCTTGAGCTTGAAGGAAGTGGTGCTTGAATATTAACCAGCTTTCTTATGCTCCCCTACCTTCTAGAGTCCTAATCCATAGGATTCCTCCAAGTAGGTCTTTAAAGAGGATAAAGTTTGCTCTCCTGAATTCCAGGGTTGCAATCCTACTTATAGCCCTGATTCTTTCTCATATGGTCCTGAACTCCACCATCTCATGGTCACTGCAGAAGGCTACCCCCAGCCTTCACATCCCCAACCAGACGTTCCTTGTTCATTAGTACAAGGTCCAGCAGCACACCTCTCCTCGTTGGCTCCTCCATCATCTACGCCAGAAAGCTATCATCAGTGCTCTGCAGGAACCTTCTGGACTGTGTGTGCCTAGCTCTGTAGCCTTTCCAGAAAATATCAGGGTGGTTGAAGTCCCCCATGAGAATGAGGACCTGTGATTGTAAGGCTACTCTCAGCTGTCTGTAGAAGGCCTCATTGGCTTCCTCTTCCTGATCAGGTGGCCTGTAGTAAACACCCACAACAGTGTCACCTGAGTTAGCTTGCCTCTTATTTCTTACACATAAGCTTTCAACATGTTCTTCATTCCCTCCTAGGCAGAGCTCGATACATTCCAGTTATGCTCTCACATGAAGAGCAACTCCAACACCTTGCCTTGGTGGTCTGTTTTTCCTGAAAAGTACACAGCCATCCATTACAGCACTGCAGTCATATGAGCCATCCCAACATGTCTCTGTAATTGCAATGAGGTTATGGACCTGTGGCCACACTCAGATCTCTAGTTCTTCCTGTTTATTACCCATGCTGTGTGCATTGGCGTACAGGCATTTCCGAGATTTAATCGAGCAGGAAGGTTTCCCTGGAGGGTAGCAAGAGAATCCGCCATGGTCACACACAGCCTTGAGGTGGTTGGCCTTCTGGCTTTCATCTTGTAAGTCAGCTAAGGAAGATTTGTCGCTGCTTCAGTTGGCCTGGCTTATTTCCCAGTGGCACGAGCATTGCCATCTTGAACTCCACCCCCCGAGTCCTTCAGCTAAAGCCTGCCCCACCAAGTTGGCTTGCCTGCTGCGAAAGATTCCCTTGCCTCTTCAAGGTGGGTGGATTCCACTCCTCCCTAACAGGTTATAGTCATCAAAGAATGTCCCATCATCATAAAACCCAAAACCCTCTCAGAGGCACCAACCATGTAGCTAGAAGTTGATATGCATTATTCGTCTATTTCTGTCTGTCCCCTTCCCTCTAACCAGTAAGATAGAAGAAAAGATAACTTGGACACTGCTGTTTTTCAGCTGCACCCCCAGGGCTTTAGAGTCTTCCTTGACTCTGCCTAGGTTCTGGCTCACAGTGTCATTCATGCCCACATGGAAGAGTAACAATGGATGCTCTTGACAAATTGTGGTACCCTCTTGGGAATATCTCAGTTCTTAGCTCCCAGGAGTCAGTATTCCTCTCATGACTCCCTGTCAGGTCGGCAGATGGCCACCTCAGTGCCCTTTAACAGACAGCCACCCACCACGAGCACACGTCGTTTCTTTTTACAGTATCCACTATGTGCTGCTGGTGAAGTTTCTTCATGTAAAGCTCGGTCGTGGGTGTCTATAGGTGTTAAAGCTTCATATCTGTTTTTGGTGGTGATGCTGGAGGGTGTAGAGTGAAGCAGAGTCCACTTTTGCAGGTCCCCAGGATCCAAGGTGCCTCTTTCTTAGTGATGTCCGCTACGGGAATACGGTTTTGAAACCACCTATCTCCTCTCTATCTTGGCCCCTCTAATGCTGCATAGTCTTATGACCGTTTCTTGCAACTGCATCACCTGACATAACCGATCGTCAGCCCGCGCACACCTTTTGCAGGTACTGACCTTTACATCAGAAGAAGGGTCTAGGCATTCACTGCAACCTACCACCTGCACTGGAGTATCCTTCCTGTCCAGATCTGTCTGAGTGGGAATGTCAAACTTCTCAGGGGCTTTCTTTGTATGAACACTGGTTTTAGCTCTTAGGCGAGTGCCCAACATTTGGGCAGAGGCCTGGAACACTCCCCTGGGCTGTGGACCTACAAGCAGGATACAGGGCCCTCCCTGCACACCCTGCCACGAGAACTGCCGCCCCACACCCTGTTTGCCTGCCATGGTCACTGGTGCTCCTCAGGGATGTTTAAATCTCCTGCTGTTGCCCCTGGAATAGCCCACACTGTGTCAGCCTGTTTCTCTGGGAACACCTATGTCCACCTCAGTCTAGTGCTCAGCTGCAGAACTGACTGTTGCTGCTGCTGCGTTCTTCATCGACTGAGTCAGAACATTGCCAGAACAGTAATGTGGTCTTGTTCAAGTGGCTGTAAAGTACTGAAACGAAGAAATTGACTCAACAGCAAAAGTCTTTACTGTTCAGCAGGGGATATTCCACCATAAGGGTTCCCGCCACCACACTGTTTGGTTCAACTTTTTATTTACAACTAACTTTGTCTCATTACCCCTTCCCAGGAAAATAATTAACGTAGTCTTGCCCACTATTATGCAATTCTACCCCATGTTATTATCAGTCTTTTGCTGCCACCTAATGTCCCTTTAATAGATTCTCTTTTAATTGCTATTTTTCCTCCATCTTAATTCTGCTCTTATCCGTTCTTGTGTTATGGTGACATCAAGTCTCCTTGTGCATCCATTATCCAAACACCTCAAGGCTGTGGAGCTAGGCACTATCAGGTTTTGTCATAAATAAGTTTTTGTTTGCAACTAAATCTTTATTACAAATAAGCCTAAATTGGTGATTAATTATCAAGGAAGGTTATCTCTCATTAAAATTCTAATCATCTACAGAAGGCTACATTTCTCCCTACAATGGCCTTGACTCCCTTATCCTGGAATGTCTTAATGGTTAACAGTTCTCACAATCTACATTTCAAAGTGACCATTTTCCCAGCTTAATTCAAAGTAACAGTTTTCCTTATCTATCAGGTAAGTGCCAAGCCACACCTGCTGGCTTTAAGAAAGCAGACAAAGCAGGTCTAAACATAGAAAAAAAGTGAGGATATGCTTCACTAAACAGGCTAAGCAAACAGCAAACCAGGCCTTCTAAGTCTCTATCAGTACCACAGTTTTCAGTATTTATTTGACTTGGATAAAAAAACCCCAAAACATCTCAATAAGCATGTCACTGTTAATTGTTGATATTTTGCTTTAGAGCACTCTCTACTGAAGTTTCAACATGACTTAGGTATTGGTAAATTATTTTACTGGATGTGGTGTGGATGTCACAGAAAGGAGGCTGCTTCTGGTTTCCATGAAGGAAAAGGTCTTCAGTGGCTGAATATTTTGGAAATCTGTGTTTCCTGGCAGCAGGAAGTATTTGTGCATTTCTCCACTTTCCCCAGCTGTTTGTCATCTCCCTTTCCAGCACAAGAGGCACAGTTCCTTTTTCCCTTGTTATTTCTTTTCCTGCCTTTCCTCCCCTATTCACTATTCTCCCTTCTTTGCATCTTAGGCTGCTGTGGTAAGAAATACGCAAGAAGAGGCCAACTACCATTAGGACACAAGAGGGTCGGGGAAGAGCCCCAAACTGAACTTGCTCTCCCTGCTGTTGTTACAGAAGCAAGTGGAAAATGCTGCTACAGAACTGTGTTGTTTTGAGGGTTTTTGTTGTTGTTGGGTTGGGTTTTTTTCCAGCACAAAACCCTTGTTCTCTACTTGCTCCCTTCCTTCTGCCACTGATTTTTCTGCGCTAGCAGTTGCAGCAAAATAATTAAAATAACATTTGTTATGGATAGAGACTCGGGATGCAGGAAGTAAATCTTTGGGGAGACCTGAAATGTTTTACCAGGAAGGCTGCTTTCATCAGTTGCCAGTTATTGCTAAGGGCTAGCAGCCTGTAAATGATAGTACAAATACAGCAAGTCACAGTTGATAAGACTCCAAAAAATGTTCCTATTTACTTTCATCTTCTTCCAGGAATGTGTCTGGGATTTTATATAGAAGCTCATTCCACTTAGTTTTCAGAAACTGAGAAGCAAAACCAAATGAAGCTAGTCTGACAGATAAATAATTGAGGAGAGGTGAAAACACTGTCCTGATCATCCAAACAACTGGATTTGGAAAAGAAAAAACCTCAAAACACTTTGGAGGAGACATTTGACATTTGAAACCCATGTTAATTTTACAGGCTTGTGTTTAGAAGTTGCTGAACTGTTCAATTTCCAAGTTAATAAATAAAATGTTAAACTCACATCTAGTAGATTCAAAGAAAAATCATGCAGTGTTACTTAACTGAGAAGAAGAATTTGTCAAAATAATTACTTAATGATTTTATAATAAATAGTACTTTTAGCTGAACTATTAAAATAGGTTAATATCAAGCTTTCTGGTTGTTATATCTGTACAGTAATTTTAGAGAATGCACAGAGTTAAACCTTTCCAAATATTCTACTGAGAATGCACTTAGTAGCAGCTCTGGCCTTGTTCCAGTTCAAATACTATTACAAAATTGCTTGCTGTATGTTTTGATATATGTAACACAGTTTGGAAAGGGTGGTATTACTGTCAATGTCCTAGTTTGAGCTAGAACAGAACCAGTTCTCCGTTCAGTGATTTTACTTTTCAGCTCAGTCTCTTCTAACTAACTGCACTTCTGAAGTTAGTGGCATGTTTTCGCAGACAGTGTCTGCTTCTAGCAGTGATAACGCTCCACATTTAGAGTTACTATCAAGGATTGATGTGTGCAGAGAGGCTCTTGCTTATACTTGCTCCTATGGAGACCAAGGTCACTGCTAAATCTTGTGCGTCATGTTGGGGGTGCAGAAAGTGAAAGGCTGCACGTGCAGGGAGGAGTGGCCAGAACATGTAACCCTAAACTGACCAACAAGGTATTCCATCCCATACACGTCATATTCAGTATAAAGCTGAGGGATCACGAGGGTCAAGCTCTCTTCTTCAATGACCGGCATGCGAGGAAGACTCATCCATTCTTCTGCCTTTGATTCTGATCCGTGTGTTACTGAATCCAGTTCCTGAACCCAGTTCCCATCTGTCACCAAATCCAGTCTGGGACTGCAGTGTCAGTGGTGGAGGGATCATCATCAAGAGAGTTCGATATTGTTTTTTATCTATATTTGTAGGTATTTAATAATTTTCTTATTATTATCTTCTCTTTTTATTGTTACTGTTTCATTAAAGCTGTTTTAGGTTTGGGGTATTTTTCATAATTCTCTTCTCCCTATTCTCTGAAAAGACAAAGTATGTGCCCTGAAGTGTCATCAGTCTGGTTTTAAGACTTCTATCACTAGACCACCTCTGTTCATCTTGCTTATCAGGTGTCACATAAAAACACACCTCCTTCCAGCTCAGTTCTCCTCATAGTAGCTTCTTATATGGAACATGAAATTTCCTTTCAGCTGTGTCCCGGTTTCAGCTGGGACAGAGTTAATTTTCTTCCTAGTAGCTGGCACAGTGCTGTGTTTTGGATTCAGGATAAGAAACATGTTGTAATACACTGATGCTTCAGTTGTTGCTAAGTAGTGCTTATTCCAAGTTAAGGATTTTTCAGTTTCCTGTGCCCTGCTAGCGAGCAGGGGCACAAGAACCTGGAAGAGCTGACCTGAACTAGCCAAGGGGATATTCCATACCATGGGATGTCATGCTCAGTATATAAACCAGGGGGAGTTGGCCGGGGGGTGATCGCAGGTGGTGAGCAACTGCACTGTGTATCAAATGTCTTTTCCTGGGTTTGATTTCTTTCTCTTTTTGTTATATTCCTTTTCAATTCTACTACTATTATTATTATTATATTTTCTTGCAATTACTAAACTGTTCTTATCTCAACCCACAAATTTTACTTTTTTTTTTTCCAATTCTCCTCCCCATCCCTCCAGGGGGTGGGAGGAAGGAGCAAGTGGCTGTGCAGTGCTTAGTTGTCATCTGGGGTTAAACCACAACAGTCCTTTTTGGCACCCAATGTGAGGCCAAAAGGCTTGAGATAATGACAAATCTGACCAAAGCATGTTAAAACAATTTTGTTGTAAGCATCCATTATATTGGTTTAATAGTCACTGGTCACAATGTTGATTGATTTCCTCTCAGAGTTGTTATTAGAGCTGTGGGATGTAACACCTTACTCGCTCGCTGTTGCTCTTGTTATCAGCTCTGGCGTCCAGATCAAAGGTGTCATTGGCTGTAGCATGTAACACTGATCATGAGACTAATCCAATATTTGTATTCAGCATTGCCATCATCTCTGTACTTCGTGTGTCATCTCCTGGAGACTACTAATAATTACACTTTTTACCTTTTCTCCTCAGGGAGCCAACCTATGGAGGAGATATCTTCCCACATCTTACCTTTCTGCACCAGGCTAATTACAAAAACACTAGAGAATTTTTAGTATCTTTGGGATGTTACAACCAGCATGTTCCTATTGTTATGTCTCCTGACTGTGGTTCAGGCATTGTTTAGGTTTAAACAACTATTTAAGAATCCCTCTGTGACAGGCACTGCAGCTACTCAGATAGGCATCAAGCACTGCAGCTAATCAAATCCTGGAGAGGAACACTGTGGCTGCTCAAACCCTGGCAATGGGTGATGCCGTTGAACTAGAGAATCAACCAGTGCCAGTATCAGTTGTCCTTATAGACAAGAAGCAACAGAAACAGAAGTCAGCTCGTTTAGTAAAGGAGGATGAAGAACGGCCACCACAAGAACAGGAGGAAGGGAGAACAGTTACCCACAAATCCAGATGAAGTCCAATGCACACAAACCATGTGGCAGGAATTTGTAGAGAGCACACCATTGTCCTATGCCAATTTATTGGTGGTACCAGCCTGGGAAGACCAAGAGGCACCGACCATGGGTGAAGTGGTTCACAGACTCCGCTACTTCTACTCATAAGGTCATGCAGTGGCTAAGCCACCTAAGGACACCTGCACAGAAGACAGACTGTGGTTCACATTGGGGAAATACTTAAACCTGTGAGGAGATAATTTCAGGCATTTCTGTTTGTTTAACTCCTGCCAATTCTGATTGTATCAATGCAGAATTTGAAATCCCCTTACAGAGCCTGTGAAATTCTTGCTGTAATGTTAAGTATGCTGTTAATGATGTCAAATAAGCCTTTTCCATAGCACTGGTGCAGTCCAACACAGCTTGTCCTGAGGCATGTTTGGCAGTTTGCCTCAACAAAACCTGGATCAAAGTGCCTCTTTTAATGGACTGTATGCTTTTAGTGTAAATTTGTAAAGAATGACATAGAAATAATTAATAAAAACACATCTTATCATCTCTGCAGTTCTTTAATGATGAATACTTTAAAAAACGGGCTTATATGACTATTCCTGTTTATGAAATGGGAAGGAAAAAACATGAAACGGCAATGACTTGTCCCACACAACAGCATTGCTGGGCATGGAAACTGTACCTTCACTGATACGGGAAAGACAAAACCACCCCATTTAGCCTTGAACGAGTGCCTAGTCGTGGGTTGGATTGGCATGGGGGAAACTGGGTAAGGCTGCTTCTTTTTATGATTTATTATTATTTTATGATTATTATAAGTCATAAAGCAAACTACAACCCTTGTTCTGTTTACAGCAGATCATCATTTTACATATGACAGTAAATTACATCAGTTGCAAATTGTGAACACACCACAACTTGATGTAAGATAACAGGGTCAAAAGAACACAGAAAAACAATGAAGTCTTGGAAAGGGAAGATTTTTCCCTCCGTATAACTTTAACCATAGTAATCTTGAAAATGCATCATTTGAACTGCGAACTGGTTTTAGAAATGTTTGAAAACTAGGGACTTTTCTGGAAAATGTGTTTTCTGTATATTTTTAAAATATCAGTTGTCTCTGGTTACTGATTTGGTACTATTATAATTAGCAGAACTGTCAGCAGGAGGGGCTAGTGATGGGGCAAAGGAAGCTGTTTCACAGGTGTTGAGAGGTCTTGAGGTCTTCATAGGCAAGCTTAGGAAGCGTGGGTTAGATGAATGGACAGTGGTGTGGTTTGAAAAGTGGCTGAATGACAGAGCTCTGAGGGTTTGATTAGTGGCACAGAGTCTAGATGGAGGTCCATAACAAGTGATGTTTGCCAGGGGTCAGTACTGGGTCCAGTCCTGTCCAATATATTCATCAATGACCTGGATGAAGGGATGGAGTGTACCCTCAGCAAGTTTGCTGATGACACAAAACTGGGAGGGGTAGCTGACACACTAGAAGGCTGTGCTGCCATCCAGACTAGAGAGTTGGGCAGAGAGTAACCTTATGAAATTCGAGAAGGGCATGTGTGGGGTACTGCACCTAGGGAGGGATAACTCCATGTATGCTGGAAAGCAGCTCTGTAGAAAAAAATCTGGGACTCCGGGTGAACAGGATGACCATGAGCCAGCTACTCAGGACCTCCTAATATGCCCTAGTGAGGCCTCATCTGGAGGATTGTGTCCAGTTCTGGGGTCTCCAGTTCAAGGAGGACAGGGAACTGCTGGAGAGAGTACAGCAAAGGGCTACAAAAATGACTGGAGGACTCGAACATCTCTCTGATGAAGAGAGGCTGAGGGACTTGGGGCTTTTTAGCCTAGAGAAGACTGAGGAGGGACCTTATCAATGCTTAACTTCAAGGGTGGGTGCAAGGAAAACAGGGCCAGTCTGTTTTAAGTGCTGCCCGGTGACCGAACAAGAGGCACAAACTTGAACATAGGAATTTCCATCTAAACATGAGGAGGAACTTCTTTACTCTGAGGTTGATGGAGCTNGACAGACCCACTACAAGGTCCCTTCCAACCTCTATCATTCTGTGATTCTGTGAGGAAAAAAACAAGATGGTATGAAGAACCACATCTGCAAGAAACTGGCTCATTTTACTGTTTTTAAGACATGTTATCTGAATTGATGAAATCATAAAATAGTCTGGGTTGGAAGGGACTTTAAAGATCATCTAGTTCCAACCTCCCTGCCATGGGTAGGGACACCTCCTACTAGATGAGGTTGCTCAAGACCCCATCCAACCTGGCCTTGAACACCTGAAAGCCCAGGTAAGCACTAGTGCTGTGCTCCATGGTACTGCATTTACAGTATCTTCATCTTACCGCGCCCAATATTAGAAAGAAGCCGACATTAGAGGCGAATTTCAGCACCTTTCCTGTCACGATACCAGCACAGACAGAGCGGCAGCAGGAGCCCCCACCCCTCACATACGCGCAGGCCGCGCAGGCGCAGCGGCAACCTCCGGGGCTTGGGCACAGGGGGCGGGTGAAGGGCCGTGCCCCGGGCGCCTGCGCGGCTGGGCCAGAGCCGGGCCGGCGCTGGAGGTGGTGGAGGTGAAAGTGGTGAGTATATTCTTCCTTCCTCAGCCGCCATTTCGGGATGCTGCGAGGGGGTGTTCGGCTGCCCGGGGGCCGTGTGGCCCTGCCGCCGCTCGGGCCGGGCTGTGCGGGGACGGCAGGGCCACACGGCCCCGGGGCGGGAGCTGCTCACCCCGCCCGGGCAATATGAACCCTCCTTCAGCCCTTCCAGCCCTGGATCTCAAACCTCTGCTCCGTTCAGGAATCCCAACCTCTACTCTGAATAGGCGCCCCGAGTTTGTAGGACAAACGTGTCACGGGGCATCCAGAGAGAACAAGACGAAACTGGGGAAAAGAAACCACCAAAACCCTTCTTCCAGTCAGTGTAGGCGCTGGTGTTTAACTGGAATATGCGGGTGTTCGCGAGTTACTGTTTCGTTGAGGTTTTAAATGTAAGGGATTCTTCCCCCTCTGCCCAACGGTCTGTGCCGCTGTAGTGGCTGTCGGTGTGCCTGAGGTTCCGCTACTACTGCCGGTCTTTTGTGGGTAACAAACTTTATCTGCTGCTATTGTATGCAGATTTGTGTCCTGACATTATTCTGTGCTTGTATAGCAGAACCTATACCTTAAAGGCTATGATAAAAACATTATCACAAATTGAAGCTTCCTACCCTTTGCATTTTACCTGGCTTTTTCATCAATCTCTACCTGTTAGGACCAAGGACCATTAGATCAGGATGTCTGGACTGGGGACCCGTGGATCAATGTTAATTGCACAGGGGTTTTGATACTGTTTCAGTGCTGATGTTTTTATGATCATTTATCTAATCTTCATGAATCTGCAAGTGTTACAAAACTGTTACTCAAGTCGTTACTTTATGACTGAATCACTTAATTAGGCAATACCCACCAGGCTTCTGAAAGGGCAAGAGCCCAGAAATTAAACAGGCTGCCAAAATCCGGAATTCCATGAATTTGTGGTCTAATGGGGGTGTATCAGAAATAATGGATGGTTTGCTGCTTTGCATTTCACATTGTTCATAAAGTAAAGATGCATAGAAGGTAATGTATCTTGTATTGCTTTGTAATACTTAAGAATTTAGAAGACACTTTTAAATGGCTGTGAGATGTTGTAACTACCTCATTTAGAATCAAAACCACTTCATATTTGTGTTTGGAATGAAACCCTATAACAAAGCATGGAGGACTAAAATACAGAAAGGATAGATCTTGGGTTTACGATTCTAATCTTCTAATTTAAGATATTCAAAGTAATTTAAACCATACGTAAAAATAGACTAAGCTGTATGTCAGCAGTCTTCTGCAGTAAATTACAATGAAGATTCCAGTACTTTCAAGCAAAAGGCCCTGATCTGTATACAGTATTTGAGAATGTACTTTTGCCACTTGGCTGCTTTTCAGGTCCCTTATGTACATTGAGGTCAGTGTCTAAATGTGGAATCATGTATGTGCATGTATTTTTCAAGACTAAGGCTCTGTACTCGTTAATGTTTATATGTTATGCCTTTTTTATAATCACAAAACAGGGGGAGGAAAGGTAACTTAGAATAAGTTTTTAATATTTTTAAAAGTTGGGGGTTTTTTTCAGAGTAAAGGATAGGACAAACTTCCATATTCCAGCAAGGTGAAAATAGTGCAGTACACAACAGAGGGAGCAGAAAATCAGAATTTGTGGAAAAAATAGCCACAATCATTTTTGTGTTAATCTCTTTTTTTGGTAGGCTCTGTATTTAAGAAAAAATGGCAGATCATTGGCAAGAATGTATGGATTATGCAGTTGCTTTAGCAAGGAAAGCTGGAGAAGTAAGTATAAACTATTTATAAATAATAATATTATTTATTTGGTCTAGTATGTATATAGCATTTGGAGGATTTTGATGTTAGGTATTCTGATATTCTTCTTCCACCTGAAAGCTGTTGATAGTCTTTCTTGTGAACACCTCAGACAACTTTATACAGCAGCCTGTGGTTGGCACAAGATACCATATTGAGTTCTCTTCATGAAGACTGCTTTACGTGTATGAGTAAAACCTATCCCTTGCAGCAGTGGTACTTTCCCCATTTGTGGTCTAAGATGGCTTAGAACAGGAAAGCATTTGCACATCTTGGCAGAGCCTCAGTGTAAGAGTGGTTACCAAATGCTCAGTTGTTAGTTCTGCTTGGGACATTTGAATGCTATTGCAGCCAGACAAGATGGCACATGTAGTAGTTCTGTCCCCTGGAGCTGCAAAATCTGCAGAACGTTGTCCCTGCAATGACCTAATTAAGGTCTTGCCTCAGAAAATCTTTCTAAGTTATAGAAAAATATTTTTGTGGGTTGTGAGGCATGGATTCTTGCTTAAGCTGATTTTGATATTTTTAAGATCATAAATGCAGGATCTGACTAAAAATAGCTGACCTAACCGCAGTCTTAAGTGTTTTATTCAACTCTGGTATTTAAATTTCTAAATCTAAAACTTATAGAGCTCAGTTTCGTGTACCAGTGGATCTTCTTGTAGTACTTGGATTTCAAGTCATGTAAAAAGTTTATACTGAGTAGGGAGAGAGATGGGGAAGTGAGAGAGATGCAAAGGTAAGCTCCAGCTCCTGCAGTTAAGTCCAGGTTTTGTTGCTGATTATGTTTATGGTTTGTATGTGCAGTATAGAAAATTACAGTAAAAGTGATGCTTAGATTTTGGGGAAAACTAGTATTTTCCATACTGTTAATGGAGAAAATGTTTTTCTTTTGTTAACAGATAGTCCGTGGAGCACTCAAAGAAGAAATATCTGTTATGACTAAAAGCTCACCAGTAGATCTAGTAACAGAAACTGATCAAAAAGTAGAAAACTTCATTATTTCTTCAATAAAAGAAAAGTACCCTTCTCACAGGTATGGCTTCTTACCAATACACCTTTGATAGAAGAATGGGACAGTTGACTGGAAGAAGAAAATTGAGTTTGCTTGGTAAAATGTCATTATGATTGACATACTGGAAAGTTACAGAATTCCTCCTTACCCTCAACATATTAAGTATTTTAGATTAGTAGTGGGTTGAAGTTTTGCCCAGGGCTGTAGTAACAAAACAAGGTGTCCCCAGGATCTACTAGCATGCATTTAGCCTTGTCAAGACTTATGCTGAAAATCACTTCCAGCAGAGCTACCTATAAATAACTTCTTGGCTATTTGTGTTAGAAAATCAAAGTTGGTCCTGACATACCTGGAACCCTAATTTCATGTTTGCTATTGGCTGTTGAAGTGACAGTGCCTTCACTGTCCGTGCTGGAGGGGTCCTGTGCTACTGAGTGTGCAGTCGGCAAATCTCTTACAGTTTCAGAACATCAAACATCCTTAAAAGACAACAACATCTTCTAATTCTGCATCACTAAAAGTCTGTCAGACAAAATAACAATTTGGTTTTTAGTGCTCTTCCCCCTTTTTTTTTTTTCCCCCCTCCTCTGCCCCTCCTTCCCACTGAAATAAATTTATTCTTGAATTGTATGTATTTTACGTAGTTTTACTTACATGGGACTTTCCCGTTTTGATAAAATGGCTCAAATTTAATACAGTTACCTTAAAGTGGATCTGCTAATTTTTCTTGCATTTTCTTGGAGACTTTCTTATTGTAGCTGTATATGTGACACTTAATAAATATGCATAAAATTGGAACAACTGAGGTAAGACAAAATGTTGGTAACCTAAAGAAATTGCTGTAAGCATACAGAGTTGTGGAATGACCTTGAAATAAGAGTTTCTGTGACATTTATAGACATTTTAGAATATTTTAGCTTCTTCTTATATTAGATAATTGATATTAGGCATACTGCTGTCAAATTTCTCTTTCTAGTGAGATACTCATCCACCTGAATTACAATTCTGTGTCTCTCTTTGTGATGATCTGCTTTTTGGAAATATGCTATTTCATTCTGAGCAATAATCCTCACTTTCATAGTTAATCATAAAACTCCTAACCAATATTAAAGGGACCTTATTTGTTTACTCTCAGCAGTTCTCCTCATTTTCCATGTTTGTAGAGGAAAGCACATTTGATGCATGCTTCTCATAGGTTGAGTAATATGTGTTAAATTTAACAACATGTAAAAAGCATAGAAGAGAAGTCTACCCACTGAGACTCTTCCCACTGATTTTGCCGTTGAAAACAAATAGTGAAATTTAGGTTCCCGTGGCACTGCGCCTTGTGTGATCCTTGGGTTTAGCATTATAGTTGAGTATGCAACTGTGCCATCTTCTTTGGGAGAAGCTCTGGTTTGGATTTCATCCCTTTACCATGTTACCATTTTGTGATGCTTGTAAAATGAAACAGTTTTGAGACTAACAACTTTCTGCCATATTTGGGTTGAAA
This sequence comes from Brachypteracias leptosomus, assembly GCA_013401335.1. Classification (NCBI taxonomy): domain Eukaryota; kingdom Metazoa; phylum Chordata; class Aves; order Coraciiformes; family Brachypteraciidae; genus Brachypteracias; species Brachypteracias leptosomus. Next base: position 32,530 of record VYZX01027913.1, on the reverse strand, counting down.
TCAGACTACAAATGTAATAGTTACTGCAGTGGTCTGACTAGGTGCATATGAACACAAAGGCTTTCTTCAGTTAGAACACAAGCTAACAAGTAGTGGTTTACAACTGAAAGGTATAAATAACTACAAGTGTTCTGACCAAAATTTGATGAAGCTGTTACTGGAAAAAATGATGAAAACTTTGATGCTGTTAATGCTGTATTCTAGTAGTGGATATTAAAATGTAAATTTATTTTCTGCATGTATTATGCTTATCTCTAATGTCATAAAGATTGATGCAAGCTTGGTCAGATGTGCTTGGTGCTTTCCAGATAAATTGTGTATTTCTCAGCTTTTTACATATGATCACTGGTGGTACAAAAACCTGCATCTCACTTTACAAATTTTAATTTCAATGACAGTGTTGTAATTCAGGCATTTTAAACAATTTATTTGTATCTTTTAAATACGTTTGCCATTCTAGCTTCATCGGAGAAGAATCTGTTGCAGCTGGAGAAGGCAGCATTTTGACAGATAATCCCACATGGATTATAGACCCCATTGATGGAACTACCAACTTTGTACACAGGTCTGCCTTTCATTTTTTATGTTAGCAACTTCAACTGATTTCCTTTTACTTTGTATGGTTCCATGAAAGTAAGGTTTTTTCAGTTTTGAATTGCTTTAAAAGAGATACCATGAACTTGTTAATAGTTGCAAATTGTTATTTGTATTTATTGAGAGCCATTGGGCAGTTCTTGTCGTTATTTACTATTTCTGTAAGTATTATAATAGTCTCACTCTGTAACCAACAGCAGTTGTTCCATGAGAGGCCAGTACTATATAGCAGGTGTCAACAGCCTGTGGCAGGGATAGGTGGGCAGATTTAACAGTAAAGCAACAGGACTCAGAATTAGGAGCATCTTCAGAGAGGTGATAACAACTCCCAGGTGCTGATTTCAAAGAAATTTCAAATTCACTGAGATCTAGGTGGCAATGTCATTATTACCAGAAATTGTCTAGTGGTATTTTGCACCAGGATGAGGAGGGGACTTGCAGTGTAATGCTGGCTGCCTATTCCATCTGTCTTTGAAGCATGATAGATTTTGTCCTTGATGAGCTTTTCTGAGCGTGTTTGATTCCAGTTTCGAAGTGACTGCTGTTGTGTGCACCACGGCCTGAAACAGCTGCTGAATCCTGCTGAATAGCATGCTCAAAAAGCTGTAAGAAAAGAACCTGCTCTGCTGGATTTACAAACTTGAATGTCTGGATTTTTTTTGAAGATATTAAAGCAAATGTTTTGGAACTACAAATTTCAAACATTAAAAAATAATAATAAATGAATTAGTTAATTGTTAAAATCAGACTAAGCTGCAGCCCACCACATCCTCTGGACTCCCACTGCCTTCACTCTTCCCCCTGCTCTCTTCCTTCTCCCTTCAACGTCTTTCTCGTTGCTCTGGTGAAGAAGGCAGAGGTGGGGGGAGAGGTGACTTGCTTCTTTTGATGAGACCATTTTGGCCAGCTTATTCCTTCTGAGAAAGTTTAGTAGCATAGAGGCTTGCTTGCACTCTCTCAGTGTAAAATGACAGTCCCTAAGCTAGTAACACCTGTAACAAGGATGACACTTTCTAAGTTGTAACAGGCTTTGTTTCACTGGGTGGAAAAATTTGTATTTTAAATGGTAATCAGTGTGGATGGGTCTATTTTCATAGTAAATTGTGCAAGTTACAGAAAATCACTATTTCCTATGTAGTCCCAAGTTTCCTTTTGAAATACACATTGCATTTAACTGAACATTGTTTTTATTAAGAGCAGGCATGGTAATGAAAGAAGCATAGTATCTCACTATAAATTAGTGAAATGTTTTGTTTTGTAGGTTTCCATTTGTGGCAGTTTCAGTTGGCTTTGTTGTAAACAAAAAGGTATACATTTTATTACTTAGTATCTAATCAATCAAAACCAAATTAATTCCATGTTGCTAATTATAACCAAGATCTGTATTTTCATAGTAAAAAAACTCACAAAAACCCTCAAGGTAACTACTTTTTCTTGCAGATGGAGTTTGGAATTGTGTACAGTTGTATAGAAGACAAGATGTATACTGCCAAAAAGGGAAAAGGTGCATTTTGCAATGGTCAAAAACTTCAAGTATCAGGCCAGGAAGGTAAGCTGAACTGAGTAGCTTAACTACATTTATTTTGCAAATTGAGGCATCAACAGTTTTAGACCTGGATGTATTCTTGTTTCTTAGCTCACAGTTTTGTTTTGCAAAGACAGGCTTTTTTTGGCCATGGGTTGTTCAGTTTTGAGAAACAGCTTTTGCATTCTCTTTGATGCATGTAACATCCTTATGATCTTTGCAAAATCAGGAGTCAGCAATTGAAGATTTTATTCCCTGTGTGTTGTGGGGTTTTTGTTTGTTTGTTTTTAGTTCCCTGTATGTCTGTAATCCATCTGTGATTGGCAAATTTGTTACAGACTGTAAAGAACAAAGATTTCAACTTCTTCCAGGGGTGAACTAGTGGTTTAGATCAGTATCACTGTTGTATACTTGCTACCCTATGTAAAGTAAAATCCACACTTAAAGTGGGACCTTTAAAGATCTGAAGACTATTCTAATTTTTATAATGGTAGAATTTTATTTACTAATGCATGTGCACAGTTGAACCAAATCATGCTATGTTCTCTGTATTTTATTTTTTTCTTGCCATTTGCCATTTAAGAATAGATTTATATAGTTTCAATATATGTAATACTTATATTAAAATACCTTTTATTCAGTCTTGTAAGAAAGAATTGAAGTAAACTTTGCTAATTACTGGTATTGTATAAGTTGTACTGTTGGAAAAGTGAGGTTTTGTTTCTTTTCCAGACATTACAAAATCCCTTTTAGTAACAGAATTGGGATCAAATCGTGATCCAGAGGCTATAAAGATTATTCTTTCTAACATGGAAAGACTTCTCAGTATTCCTATCCATGGGTAAGGTACTTCCTATTTTTTATATTTACTGATAGTGTTAATATTTAAAATATTAATAATTTCAGGAAGGATTAGTTGCAATATATGACACCTTAAGTGTGAAGTATGATTTTTATTTTTTTTTGGCAGCTTCTGCAGAGAAATTCTCTAAGCATGTTTAACTTTTTCAAACTGAGATGTATGTACATTAAAGAACACTAACAATCGGTGTTGAGAAGAGAAGCATGTTTGATTTTGTAGGACTAAAGTGTTGTATTTACTAGTTAAAAAATATGAAATACAATTTTGTGCTTTTTCGTTTTACCAGAAACACACAAGCTGTAAAACTGAATGAACAGAAGCTGTATTATATTTCTTAGTTTCCTTTCCCTGTAGTAATGAAAATAATTGGATTTTTATATATATATATATGAGACAAAAGTAGATCTCTCTTTCCTCTTTCAACACAATTTTTTGTAATTTGTCCAAGTAGTTGAAATTGTCCATAAGCTTCTCTTATTTTGGTTAGATTCCCTGCTTCCTCTCCTCCAGATAAGCCAAAGCCTAGATCTCCACAGACCATTTTACATCTAAAGGTGGCTTCTGTAGACCATTTTTTGTTACTCAGCCTTACTTATGTTTCTGATCAAAAGGAGTTGTAGCTTTATGCTGAGATTCTCAGGATTCTTATTTTGGTCCTTGTAGATTTTTTTTTTCTACTTTCAAAAGTCTTCTGATATCATTAAAGAACATATGCTAAATTGTAAGTAGGGAATACATTTTAGGTATGTTGTCAGTTCAACTTTGGTATTTTATTTGTAAACAATAAATTGAGATTGGAGTTGATTTGAGTTACTTCTTGCAGTAATGTAGCTGCTACCACTTATAATTTAATGTACGTTTTACTGATAATTGAAGCAACTGCAATTACTTGTGCAAGTCACATTTACTTAGTAAGTAAGTGCATACAGATTTCCAAAAGAAAGTGAAATTTGTAACACAAAGGGTTTGATTAAGTTATCCAGACCAAATTTATGCTGTGTAACTTATTTTTTATGACTACTGCTGTTAGGGTCTTTTGCAGGTCAGAGATGCTCACTGAACATTATCAGAGAAACTGAAGTAACTGTTTTTTCAACGCTGAGAACACAGTGTACACTCTACTTGAATTCTTGTACTTAAAAAGCAAAGTAGAATATTTGTTTCTGTTTCTCAGGTAGATATCTTCCATAGTATGTTTTAGGTTAAGAAGTTGTTTAAGATGTGATTTCACTCTAAAACAGAGTTGTTGAACAGAATTCATAAATGCAATTTCTGGAATTTTGCTGTATTTGGAGAGCTCTTCAAGCTACTGAAGTAAAACTTCATTCCTAATTTTTCATTTGTTTTACTGCAGCATTCCAGCACATTTTCTCTCACTCAGTTCACTTTGCTTATGATGCTTCTGTGTTCTCTGTGCAGTGTACGCAGACCTTGTGACTTTTATTGCGAACTGTTCTCAATTAAAAAAACAACTATGTTTCCTTTAGGATTAGAGCTGTTGGTACAGCAGCTGTGAACATGTGCCTTGTGGCAACGGGTGGAGCTGATGCCTATTATGAAATGGGGATTCACTGCTGGGATATGGCAGGGGCTGGGATCATCGTTACTGAAGCAGGAGGAGTCCTGCTGGATGTGTCAGGTAAATACACAGGCCTGCCTGGTACTCTGCTTCCTGAGTAGCTAAGCAGAAACAAAACATAACTGAAAGGAGAAGGCAAAGAGGTTTTTCAGTCCTCTTTCCAAGTTACCGCGACTGAATAGAGTTCCTATCCAGTATTAGAGAGACTCAATCGTACCTTCTTAAGCTATGAGAAAACCTTTACTCCTTTGGCTGAGCACCTGGAAAAGTGAAAAAATACAGTAATCATACACTGAAGAGAATTTAAATGTAGCTTGTATGAGATACCTGTTGTGTTAAATGCGTTTTTATCCGGGGGCAAAACTTAGTCATAAATAGTAATGTATCATTTACACTTGATTTTTTTCAATGCTCATTTTCTTACCAGTTTTAATTTTTCTCCAGATGTAAGCTAGTTACTTTGCTTGCTTTGATTTCTAGGTGGACCATTTGATTTGATGTCTCGAAGAATAATTGCAGCAAGTAGTCAAGCTATAGGAGAGAGAATAGCCAAAGCACTTCAGACAATTCCTCTGAAAAGGGATGATGCAACTAACTGAATACCAAAACTACACCTTAAATGTAATTATGTAATGTTGTTTCATTTTCCCATGTGGTGGTTGTTCTATACTTTGAACCTGATAAAATGATAGATAAATATATAGCAGACTTTCAGTACTGGTGTGGCTGCCAAATAGTGTTTTGAGATTGGACCAACATTCTAAGTAAGCTTTTACTTTTAAGCATTTTATTTAACTTCACAATTACATAAAGATGTATAAAAAGAAACAAACATATACAACTAACATTTTCAAGTTTTATACTACACTGGAAGGCATAGCAAAAGCCTCTTTAATGTATAGATAAGTAAAAATCTCTAGTTCTGTAAGTGACAAAACAAAACTGTCTTAACACCACACCACCACATCTGATCCTGAACCTGAAAAGATGAAGGCATTACTCTTTCTCCAGTCTTTCTCTGTCTCGTCTGTTGTTTTCTTCAGTGTCATCGCTGTTTCTGTTTCCTTACCTTGTTACAGTTTCTGTAGAGGTAGTTGACACATTTTCAAACTTTTTTTTAATTGCTTATAGTTTTGATTCTAACTTAAAGACTTTATAACTTATCTGTCATTGTTTTTGTAGTCATCATTCGATCTTTCTTACAGATCAACAGAATCTCTTCTTTAGCCTCTTCTGTGGCCAGTATGTTTGCAAATTCATTACAGCTGCAAATATAATAGTTATTGTCCCAGAAAATACGTTCATCTCCCAGAAATAAGTTCTGAGCACACCTTCTGTCTCCAAATGGACTTTAAATTAAGATGAAGAATGGTTTACATTTCACCGTTGGAATCAGCTGATAATTGGTCCTTTATCTCGTTCCTGGCACTTATAATTCCTGTTAATTTTGCTTGGGTTTCTCCATGGATGAGTGCGTTTCAAAGTCTAAGGAATCATTAAAATCCGAAAGAATTTTCAATAACTCAGTTGGCAAGAAAATAAGCCCATAGTCCAGATTTTTTACATCATTTTCTCTAAGTTCTGAAGGCAGTGACCAATCAGGACCATGTTTCCATTGTGTTATAGAGTGTACAGGAACAAAAGAAGATACACATCTGAACCTAAAGGTTTTATAAATCTAAGAAATGTTAGTAATTTTATTCTTGGTGTCAATTGTTCTAAACTTGAAAAAGTATACTGGTTCTTTGAATTTTTGTATTTAAAATTGTTAGAAGTATCAGTGCACTGTTCAAATAATTAATGCACTTAAAAAAAAATAAAATCAGTTTTTAGACTGATTTTTCTGTGTCCAAAATTTCCCGAAGAAAGTTGTCTCACTGGTGGTCCAGTCAAGACACAGCAATGCTCTCAAAAACCTGACTTTTTGTACTGCTGTACCACTATTCTTATTTTGGAAAGTGATGTTACTGTCTTTAAGATTCAACAGATCTCTTATTATAAATTTCTGTCTTTTATATCAGCTGATTTTCAGAGATTTTGCAGAAATATTAATTTGAAGTTGTACCTAATGCCAGATAATTAATGCTAATGGGAGCAGCCTGCTATTAAAAGATCTTTTCTGTCAAAAAGGCAGACCTGCATTCATTTTACCTTTTTAATTCCCATTGACAAGGACAGAAACTTTTTAAGCGTTTCACTGTGACTTTATTGCTATAAGTTATGTGGGATCATTATTTCTGGAGAAGTAGGTCTACCATTTCTGTGGCTTTTGTATAACAAATTCTGCATAACTTTTTAAAACTGATTTATTTCTGAAGTGGAGACATCTAAAAAATACTTGAGATGGGAGAACACATTCAAAATAAATGTGCTTTAGTGGCAGGGGCTTTGGATGTGCTTCTTTTCTTAACATTCATCAGAGTACAGAGCTAGGTCCCAGCAAGCTGGATTTGTGGGCTTCAAACTTTCTCTGAGCTGAACATTTTCTCTTCTTGGCCCCTGAGGTATATAGATCATAAACTGTTGTGCCTTTGAATAAGAGGGATTAAGTATACGCCTGCAGTAGGTTTTTGGAATGAATATTCCAACACTTTGCAATGAGATCATGGTGTGTTAATCATCTCCAACCTCTGAGCTCAAACTTCACAGATTATCTTGCCTGTGATTTGCTTTGGGCACCCATCAGCTGGTTGAAGCGTGTAGCTTTCTCACTGTTAGCTTTCCTAATACTGAAAAAGAAAAATAATAATACTAGCATCAAGGAAAAATTTATATGAATTTACCCTCTTGGCCCCCTCTATTTGTTGGAGACCAGCCTATTTTTTTGTACTCTATAAATGGCAGCATTTGTCAATTATCTGCTTTCTTTTGTAATTTCAGTCTCCCTTTCAGGGGGATCAGAAATCCCTCTTGTTTGCTACATTATCTTCTCAGGTAAGTCTTCATCTAATATGTGGCCACTTCTTTCATCGTGTGTAAGGACATCAGAATGTCATTATTAAATTTAAAGGCATTTTCTTTTCGGTTCTGTGCTAGCCTGCAATTTTGGCAAATTTTTGTAGTAAGTGGTTTTTATATAAAACAGAGAAGTCATGATTACTGTGTAATCAAAATGCTTTTGAGAGATTATATGTGAGAGATAGTCCCTGAATGTTATATGTGAGAGATAGTCCCTGAATGTTCAATAAAATACCTGGTTTTTTTGCTTTGAAAGATGGAATGACAGAGATAATCATCTTAGGTTTGTTACAATTTAAGATAAAGTTATATATTTACAAGATAGCTTTTGCTGGACAATGAGACAATGGGAAGGGAAAATGAGTTACCACAGATTGAACAGCTAGACTGTCAAATTAAGATCATGAATGTTCTCATGAAGACATCAACAGCGCAGTATATAGGGAGCTTTCTTACATAGCTTTTCAGTGAACTCCAGACCTCAGCTGGCAAATGCTACTATGGTCTGAGTCTCAATCTGAGTGAAGAACATTCAAAACTTAGAAGTGCATGATGGAGGAGATCAGGCAGACAGATTCAGCAACTGAAGCAAGTGAAAAATTCCAAGAAATACTACTGGAAATTTAAGGACCATATAGGCAAATTTAACCAGTTTCTTCACCATTACTTTGAGAGTTTCACTGTGGTGTCAACATCATCATGGTAGGTGCTCCAGAGCCTACTGCTATTCTTAACAAAGGTCTTCAGAGAAGGGGTACTGATTTTTAGCCCGAGACTAAAGCAATCAGTAATACTGATTTTTAGCACTGCTAGATATGACAAAGGGGAGGTAGCTTTGTTCCACCATCCTGGCTATCATCCCTGTTCACTAGCCCTCTCCATTTATTGATTTACTGATGGTTTGTGATTGTTTTCCATGGCAACCTGCAAAGCTGTTCTTCAAAGGGTGTTCCGGTAGATTGAATCCTTCAAAGGTTTTTACAGCATGAAATACTGCCAAACACCAAGTCATAAAAGGCTTCAGGCTCTTTCCAGCCCTGGCAAGCAGCCCTGCAGAAAACACCCCACAACACACCCCGCAATGAAATATGGACTATTCCTCATAATACCTGTGACCCAAAGCTATGTTTTTAATTCTACATAGTCTAATGCCTAGATGTGAACTAGGCATTCTGACCAGATATAAAATGACAACCTGGGACCTCAGTGTGTAACAATTTAAATAAGGAAATCTCTTTCCTTTCCTGGGCTTCTTCCCATCCTCTCAAAAGCCAGATGCTAATTCGGCTCTATTCATTACCCATGACTGAAGTAATTGCTTCACAAGCCTGATCCTGCTGCTAAAGTGCTGACAGGCACCTTTCCAACAGCATATTGTTTTTGGATCTACAGCAGTTGGCATGGCTTCCTTTGTTTGCACAAACTCCAAGCGTCAGAAGGATATTGTCAGTGATGTGACGCCTCAAGAGTCCCTACCAGAGCCACAGTTGGCCAGATATCTCAGACAACATAATCCATTTGATCTCTGTATTACTGCTTGTCCTGCACCAAAAGTGACACTGGATGTAGTCTGTCACATCACTCTTCAGTTTGTACATTCCTCACACAAAGATCCACAGCTTCTCAAAGATCAGCAGGAGCTTCTGAAGTGTGCCCACTATCCACAGTCTGCCTGCTACAACAACAGGGCAAACAAAACCTGCAACACTTCAAAGCTGTGTGCAGCACCCTGAACACACACACAGGAGGACTGTGCTCAGCTGGGAGCCCATTGTGCTGCTGTGTTGAAGAGCTTCAAACCCTTGCCTGTTTGAGGAGGATGGATTTGATCTCCCACAGTAGAGCAAAAATAACTTCCTAACATAATTCAAGCTAATAAGATGCTAAAAATAATGGTATATGTACAGCCTGTTTGAGAAGCTTACAGCCTGTTGTTGATGACTGCTACATTAACCTGAGGTATACTTTATGTGTCAGACTTACTCTGCACAGTTCAGTGACAGTTTTACACTGATTCTCCCTGCTCCAATGCTGCTTTAGTTATGAATCAGGCCTTCTGTATGCCCATTTAAGTGAAAGAAAAAGAAGCCCCAAATACAACAGCAGCTACCCTACCACAGCAGTAGGGGAGAACAGCAGCTTACCCCTTTTTATGCAGCGGAGGTTCAACCTGTGTTTTGTATGTCTGTCCTTAGCTCAGTAGAGACCCTGCTTACAACCATGTAAAGCAGTTAATTCAGAGGAAGTGATGCTACCTCAAATGCGTGAGAACTAATTTCATGGGAGCTCTTCCTTATCTTGCTGTGCTAAACCTTCCCCCCCTGCTGTCCCCTGGAGAGGTGATTCTGTACCACTTGTCCTGCCTGGGCACACAGTGGAGCTCAGTCTCGGAGAAGATTCAGGCAGACTCGAAGCAGGGCGTGCATCTCTGTGCCTGCAAACACTAGATGGCAGCCGGAGCCAGAACACCAGCAAGAAGGCCCAGGGTTCTATTTTAATACCTGAGATTTCCTTTTCCACTCCTCCCTCTCATCCTCCTTCTGCTCTCTGTAATTATTGTTGGGTACAACTAAAAGCACATCTGAGAATTATTCAAAAGAATTATACCACAAATTTTTGAGGAGTTGGACTCTGTGATTTTGTGACAGGACTTCTGTCGGCAGCACTCATATTTCCTCCTTTTCAGTGTAAGTATATTGAAGATCGTAGTATCTATCACAAGAACATTAATCTGAATTCTAACATGAGATAAAATCTGTACAAGTGATCAGATTATACTGCATTTAAAGCTGTAGTCATTTCCTCTAGATTTTTACTGTCATAAATTAGGACATGGCTTTAGAAACCTTTTTTTAAATCTACCACATAATCTTCTGTGCAAGCACGTGTCAATCTGTGTGCAGATACAACAGCCCTGGGACCACAAACCCAGGCATAAATGAGCAGCTCTTTATGATCTTTGAGAGGCAAACATTTTAATTTCCAGGGAGAACAAAGACCCACAAGTATTTTACTTCCAGATGTGTTGTGATGATGTAAAGGAACTTTACCAGCTGTGTCTGCATTGTCCCTATAATGTATAGCGTATTGGAACTGTTTTTCAGAACCTGTTCAAGTGTGGATAGGTAAATCACCCTTGTATTTCATTTTTTCACATCTCTGCATCCTGCATCCTGTAAAAAATTCCTCTGTATTTGTGATCTTGCCCAGGACAGTAGTGGCCCAGAGATGAAAGGCTAATGCATTACTGACTAAAGGTTCAGTATTTATGTCAACATAGCTGATAAAGGATTGCATCAACAGTGTTATCAGGAAAAGACTTTCCTGTCTACCCTGTAATATATCTGGAGATGTCCTGCTAGAGCACGCCATCCAGAACATGCCCAGCATTAGCACACTGCCAAGCACATCTGCACAGGCTGTTGGACAGGCCCCAAGGTACTCTGCTTCCTAATAGTGAGTAGCAAAAAGAGAGAGATGTCCTGGAGCGTCTGCAATGCACTGTCAGTACAGGTCATGGGATTAAGGTTAAGGGATGACTTAAAATGAGCAAGTTACTCTAGTGTGGATCATCTGGATCTCTACTACTATGACTTCTCTACAGTGTTGCAAGACAGTTACAGTCTTCTTTCTCCAGCTATGCTCAGTTGCAAATTCCCCTTTGGACTAGAGAAAAGCTCCAAATGCTGTTTCTGGCAGTGAGGATCTTGGCTGAGGACAAATAGCATCAGAAAGAGAGTTCCTGCTAAGGAGATTTGTTGACCTGGGGAATGCATGGGGTGTGGGATCTTGGGAAAGGTAGGAGAGAAAGCCAGGGAGCTGCAAAAGGGACAAGAGATCCTAGTTTGTGACCAGCTTATATTAGTACTTACAGGGAATTTTTCTAGTTTTAGAAGTGTCATTCTTTTCCAGCTCTCATGATGAACAAGCATCTATGTAGTTTTTCTATATAGCCATACAGAAAGCCTCTGTAGAAAATTTCAATTTTCTATAGCTTTTTCAGAATAAAAATGTTAATTCAGGTCTATGAGTTCATCAAGATGGCTTCATTTATTACTAATGGCAAAAACCTTCACATTACTTGATGTTTGCATTTGCCTCTTGTAGGCAAACAGCTAAAAAATACTTATTATTTTCACTTCACTACTGACAGCTAAAAATAATAAGAACTCCCTTTATTTCTGCTTCATTATACTTGAAATTGTGATTACAGTTCTGAACAGTCCTCCAGCAAAACACATTTAAAAGGGAGTAATGGTTAATGTTATTAGAAATTTCTGTTCCAATATTTATTCAGGTGTAATTAGCAATGTATTTGCTGTGTAAAAGTAAATTGTAACCCACTTCATCTGTGCACCTTGTTTGGCTCACTAAGTTGAAATGGAATTCATAATGATAAACTGTCATAGCAGGAGAAGGTTAAAAGCTTCACTTCTGTAGGCACTTAGATCTTAATAGCAGTTTCCACTGAAAGGAAGTGCAAACCCAGACATAATGATTCCCATCAACAGTCATTTGTGTATCTGACACTGAAAAACACTGGTATTCAGTCAACCGAAGTTAAGGGAGAAAATATGTTTTCCACCAGGGTGCACTTCTGTGTAGTTAATTTCTCCTACCTTTTATTTAAATATCATGGAAAATGAATGAGTAGTAGACTCTATCAGAAGTATTTCTTTCTGCACCTTATGTACTTGCCAACTACTAAGCCTAATACTTGACATTTTAGTGAATGCTAGCCCAACTCTATGCTCAAGTCAGTTCTTCTAGTTCAACAGGCTCTGTTACTAGTATTTATTTATTATTCTTCTTGAAGTTTTCATTGCAGTCTTCAATGCACCTCAGCTGAAGTCATATTGATTATGTCTCCTTGGGAATCCAGAATAGATAGTTGATTGCCTAGTTTTCCCATGTGATAAACTCCCCAGAGCAGTCTTCAGCTGGAAGTTCTTAAAATTAGTCAGTGGGCAAAGCTGAAGAATGGCAACGTGTCTTGAATGCTATTCCTAGCAGAAATTTAAAACTAGACTTCCAAAAAGTATGTAGTGGAGACTGAAGTTGCCAGTGAAATGAAATTCACTGGAAGTTGTTAAATATAAATCACATCTGTCTCAGGAAGTTCTTGAGCTGGAAGTGGCTGGTAGTGCGGAGTTTACAAGATGGGAGGGTTTTTTTGTGGTTATCCTGTTCTTATTGTGGTACTGAAGCAGAAACCATTTTTTCACATAGCCAGAGACAAAGGCATCTACCTTGTGCAGGAAGCAGAGCACGCTCACAGGAGTCCACATTGAGTTCCTTCTCTGTTTGAGGAGACTCAGACCTTCATTCTTGGAGAGTCACCTAACTACTAATTCTAAAGAAGAATTTGAGGCTCATTTTATTAGAAAGCAAGCAAAGACTTTAGGGTTGCAGTTTGTTGGGTAGGCTCCACACCTGGACATGAAATGGAGAGTCTTTGATTTCAATTCCTGGTCCAAGAACTAATATGCATTTTAACTGAAAGAATTACAGACAAAATGTACAAACAACTGTAAGCAGAGAGAGAATTCACAGCTGCCTCCCCTCTCTCTGGTAAGTGCACTCTTCACTGGAGTCATGACTTTTATGAGCTAGGAAACCCCCCTCTCTTCCCCTTAAGGGCGACACAACTTGAAGTGCAAAAAAAGACTGTAAAAGTACATCCCAGTCTTTAAACTTCAAAAGAAAGTGGTGGCCTCAACTGCATTTTCTGTAGAGTCTGGTCCTGGTGCCACCAAACAAGTATTCTGGGAGAACTTCTGGGCAAAGTCCCTCAAGAGGCTTAGTCTGATTTTTGGTGTCAGATAGGTAAAATATTTGCCAAATTGGGGTGTCCAAGATATTCAACACTGCCAGTAGTAGGCCATTCTGGGTGTTGGTAAGAGTTGCACCTTCTGGGCACCTGGGGGAGTCTCAAGATAAATAATGCAGTAATAAGAGAGATTAGGTGCCTCCAGTGGGAACTAGATCTGTGGGGTAATGAATGTGGAGACCTACGCACCCACATTTCACAATGCTGCAGATGCTTCAGCACTTTCTCTGTCTGCAGCCATCAGTGATGGGTGTCTGGTACTAGCAGGGGGGCTCCAGTCCCCAGGTTTGATCAGGACATGGCTCAACTGCACTTGCTTGGCACCTCCTTGGTGTCACACTGCCATCTTCACTCCTATAAAACAGATACTACAGGAAAGTTAAGTAATTATATTGTACCTGAAAACTGGGAAGCCATGACTAATCTCTTTCCTTCTACTTACAGAGAAAAGAAAATAAATATGGAGACCAAACATATAGAACAGAAGCCGACATTTCCCAGTCACTGGCATGCAAGATACAGGCTTATTGTAGAGGGTTCAATATAACCTTGGCGGTTGTATGGAGATATTTGAGGGATTTTTCTTCTATTTCTCCATTCTCTTGTTCACTGAGAATTAGAATGAAATTATTTCTGGAACAATCCTGACTTAATGGGAGATTTGGCATTCACTTCAGCAGCACAGGATCAGATCCACAATCTGATCTGGCAAAGACACTTGTACATATTTAACTGAACAACCTGCTCCTGAGACAGTGAGATGGTTCAACAGTTCAAGCATATGCATGTGCATTTAAGACTACCCATATGAAATCTCTCAGACAGTTCTTATTTAGCTTGTAGTCTGTGATCATAAGTCTGAGTGAATATCTGGAAAATGAAATGAATACTAAAACCAGTTACTTCCAACTTCACACACGGCTGTACTCCATAAGGGTCTGTACCTACACGGAGCCCTGCAGTTCTGATGTAACCCAGAGCAAAGCTTTCAGAGAGCACTCTCTGAAAAAAAGATATTTGGATCTATTAAAAGAATAATTTAATTTTAGCAGCACAGCTAGCGAAAAAATTCAGAATTTCCACAAATATTTTCAACTATTATATTGACTTAACCTTCACAAGAAAAGGCACCATCTGCATAGAAGATGGGACAGATGTTAAGAAAGCAGGAAAGACTCAGCTATGGTTTTAACCTATAAAGACACTAATGATTTTCTGAAGATGGCATCAGTTACTATAAAAACTCCCAAATCAAATTGCAGCTATTGAGATAATGTAAACACTAAATAAAATAAAAGTGAGATTTGCAAATACTATAATACTACTCAGGTTATGGAGAGAAGACTCAAAGACTAGATAATACTGAGTAGATTAATAATGGTCTGTCTTGAAGCCTAAGTTGTCTTGGAGAGGAAATTTTATTGTATCAGTCACATATCAAATTTTCTGCTGTATTCATCTTCATCTGAGCATACTTATTAAAATTCATTTAATTTGAAGGATTTTTTTTTCCCTCACTTGCTTCATATCTTCCAAGATATGCAAGATGACACATAGAGGCAGTGCCTCGTATGTGTGACTCTTCCATTAGTGTGTGAAAACTTGTCCCTAACATTTCAAAATGTAGTAACTGGAAATCCATGCCCACCATGCCTGTTGTAATGTCTTCTGCCAACGACTTCAGAGACATGAACTTAATGAACTGAGACTGAAATACCATTAAAGACAGGATGCATTTATTTTTGAAAAGGGCACGTAAGTGATGGCTGTCTTATGGTGGCAGAGATCTTGCAAGCTAATGGTAGAGAGGATATTTTGCAATAGCTTTCCACTAGAGGGAAGATGTTTGGGTAAACTGAAGCTTTATGCAATGGAGTATGTTCAGTTTGGTTTCACTTCAGCTCTTAGTTCACAGGCTATTTAAAGCAGACACATTCACATCAGCTACGTGGGTGGCTCTGAAGAGACAACAGCAGGTACTTTGTCATATTAAGCCAGATTGCAGTTGATGCAATTTGAGCTAATTAGGTGACTGAAAATAGGGAAGGAAACCAAGAAGGTCAAGATACTTCTATGTATAACTCCACTGATTTCATGCTGGAACTGTAAGTCATGTATTCATGAACCACAGAAATGACTCCTGGTAGCATCATGAGAAAATGTTGCTCTGCCAAAATCCAAACACAGCTATATTATATGTCTTTATTACCTAGCCAATATCCACACACATCAAAACAAAGATGGTTTGGAGAAGCTAAAATTCATGTATAAATTCATGTATGATTAAGTGTAAATTTTTTTACTTTCACTTGGTAAATATTAATTTAACTTGTACCCATCAATTTGCTTTTATCTTGCCTAGGCTAGAAGACCTTGTGCCAAATATTTACTGCTCAACACCACTTAAATGCTTTACATCACTGAGCCTCAACTTTTAGCAGTTAAAAACCAATACCATGTCAGAAGGAGCAAGTAGTGCTGGTGAACAGTCCCTTTTTTCCCAGCTTCTGGAGGGACAAGCGCTCAGATCACCAACTGCTTCTTCAGCAGGAGCTGGCCTTGTGAGTAGCTGTATGCTCAGCAGCCTGACCCTGCAATACCTCGGATCTGAATGAAGAGACCAGTCTATTCACAAACATCTTTAGTGGATGACAATCCATTTGATATGCAGGTGTATTTTCCCTTCCTTGGACCTCCTACATGATCCTGTCTGTTGGTAGAATGCTACAGCTTCTGTATATCCAAGCAGAACATTTTGTCACATGCTTGCCTGTAGGTTCACTTGTATTCCCAATGGATTCATGGAGCACAGTTAGGGAAACTAAGCATGTGACTGGGAACATGTCATGACCTAAAAGACTACCCAGCTTGCAGATGGGTAAGATCACAACCCTGGATTCCATAGGACTCTGTAATAAATAGGGTCATGGAGACTCTAAATGTTTCTCCTTACTTATATATTACCACAAACACCATAAAAATCACCAATAGCAAGTATACCTGTGATTAATAAAGTGAATACATACATACATCAAGCTATTACAAATTGCAATCAGCAATTGATAATATAGTATCAATCAGTAGAATGACAGCAACAATAACAGCGACCAATTGTATAGCAAGAAGGAATTACAGCAACAATCAAGTAACTAAATGCTATTACAGGTTACCACAAACTTATCATTAGTGAAGCAACAATATAGCAGCAGATACACTTACAAGAGAAGACTTATATGGATATATAATACTGGTATCAAGTTAATTAGATTTCAGAAAGGGCAAAACCACCCCAAAGGAGAGAATACTAGAGGGGGACCCAATCACCCCAGAGGTGGGGTGACAAACCCCCCAAACTGGGCCCAAAGGGAGCCCAATGAGATAAATAGTCTCTCTTCGGAAAAATCATCAAGTCTGGAGTCAGCCAGGCATCCCTGATGAGCATCCAAGAGCTCGTAGAAAGTTTGTGCAGGATTTAGCTTGTTTAGAAAACGAAAAGTACATGCAGCACCAGAAGTTCTCAGAAAGGGAGGCTTTGTTTTGGAAGAAAAAATAAATCCCTCTCATATCCTAGAGGCATAAGAATGTGTAGGACAACACTACCTTGAGCAGCAAATAGATGCCTTTCATTTCAATTTTTCACCTGTAACGAACAATAGATGATACTGGTTTCTGTTCTCTTAGACCCTTTTTATTTTCCTAGACTGTTTGCACTTTTTTCAGGTGATAAGGCCTTTCTCTGTCAGTGTTTTTCAGCAGAACTTTTCTTTTGCTCAGTAATTTTCACCCTTCCAATCAGACCACCTTAATGGCTGTTCACATCAGGACATGTGAAAACTTCAAGGTTTTGCTGTAGCAGAGCCCCCACACACCAGACGCTGAGGAGGCAACACTGACCTTTCATTTTAATAATTGCATTTGCTAAAGCTTTCTTGTGTCTCGTTCATCCATTGGAATTATTTTCTCCATGTTGCTACTGCTTCTTGTGATAGACACTTGCATTTCCATTTAGCACTTAGTCTCACACAACAAATGCATCTTTTAATAGTTTTCTGTCATGAATGATCATCCGTTAATTAGCAGCTCTAGAGACTGATCACTGTCTCAGCTATGCCACTGCAAAGCAAGAAGCTTTAGCATGAACCATGACAGCAATGCTGAAATCTAATTATGATTACAGCTGTTAGAAACAAAAGATACAGATAAGCAGTGATCTCCACAAACATCACTAGCATTCGATGTGATAGAGGCTTTGATTCTCAAAGCTATATAAGTGCCTGCCTCCACAAACCAATGGGAGGGTTCTTCTTTTTTTAAAGTCAGGAAAAATGAGGGGCTTTATTGCATTTGTGGTCATTTTTTTTCTTTAAATGCCTTTATTCATAGCAAAAAGGAAGAGAGAGAAGAGTCAGGGTCAACTACAAATGTTCAGCCCTGACAGATGTTTGTTTAAGTTGTTATTACAGATATACAGTGATGGACACTCTGCAGTTGTCACCTTCTCTTTGTGCAACTTACAGTTAGAAATATTTTTACTAATATCTAAAATTAATCTTGCTAAAACTTAATCTTGTTACTTCTTGTTCTGTCCAATGTAAGCATGCAAACCAAAAATTATTCTCATATCAAATAGAAAACTTAACAAAGTTGAACCTAAGTAAGGGTCTTACAGAAACCCTAGTCCTTCCATTTTTATAATAAACCATGGAGACATACAGTTTTCTTTAGAGTACTTTGTACTAATTTCATCCTTAACACCCTTATAAAAGCATCCAAAGGGAATGTCAAAAGACTCTATTATAGTCAGGAGAGGGGACATATTATTTCTTCCCTATCCATAAGGCAAATTACTGTTTTGAAGAAGAAAATACAGTTGAATTGACATAATTTGCTCCTGACATTTATGTTGGCAATATCAGAATTTTTACAATTCAGTTTACAATTGCTGTCAGTAAGGCCTGTTACTCCCTATTTCCCCTCCAATTCTCTCCCTCTCTCCTAAGGACAGGTATTTTTCCTGAACTCTTGTTCCCCTCCTGTGTGTTCTCCACTAAGATTGCTTCAGCCTGTTTTTAAATATCATACCACAGAATCATAGAATGTTAGGGACTGGAAGGGACCTCGAAAGATCATCTAGTCCAATCCCCTTCCAGAGCAGGATCACCTAGATCAGGTCACATGGGAACGCGTCCAGGCAGGTTTTAAATGCCTCCAGAGAAGGAGACTCCATGACCTCCCTGGGCAGCCTGTCACCCTCACCGTGAAGAAGTTTCTTCTCATATTTCTGTGGAACCTCCTATGTTTCAGTTTGTACCCATTGCCCCTTGTCTTATCATTGGATGTCACTGAGAAGAGCCTGGCTCCATCCTCCTGACACTCACCCTTTACATATTTATAAACATTAATGAGATCACCCCTCAGTCTCCTCTTCTCCAAGCTAAAGAGACCCAGCTCCCTCAGCCTTTCCTCATAAAGGAGATGTNACTGAAATCAAGGTAGACCACATACACTGCTTTACCATCATCTACCCACCTGGTTATGTCCTCATAAAAGGCTATCAGGTTGGTCAAGCATGACTTGCCCTTGGTGAAGCCATGTTGACTGTCCCTAATGACCCTCTTATCCTTGATATGCCTAGAGACAGCTCCAAGGACAAGTTGTTCCATCACCTTTCCAGGGATGGAGGTGAGGCTGACTGGCCCATAATTACCCAGGTCTTCCTTCTTGCCCTTTTTGAAGACTGGAGTGACATTTGCTTTCCTCCAATCCCCAGGCACCTCTCCTGTTCCCCACGACCTACCAAAGATGATGGAGAGTGGCCTAGCAATGACTTCTGCCATCTCCCTTAGCACTCGCAGGTGCATCCCATCAGGACCCATGGATTTATGGATGTTCAGATTGCTTAATTGGTCCAACCCAGGCCCCGTCAACCAAGGCAAACTCCTCTTTGTCCTGACTTCCTCTGGGGCCTCAGGGGTCTGGGGTTCCTCAGGACAGCCTCCAGCAGCATAGAAGGAGTATATCAGACAATTTATCAACTGTGCTGAAACATCAAACATCTAAGAATTTTACCTTCCAAGATATCTCTACTCCATCATTCCCTTGTTCCAGGCTGAAATCTTAAAATTTTTGGCTGGTATAAATTATTATAGATTTGCTCATCACTGAACTTTTTAGGAAAAGCTGAAAAAAGAAAGAACTGAATGTTTTGACTTTCTCCACATTGAGTTGCTTAGTGAGTGAAGCAGAAGCTTTCCTCTTCCCTTACTAAAGCTGTTTATAGGTGAATTTCTTGTTATTTGCCATCTTCTTCAAGTTATACCTTCCTTTATGCCTTGGTCTTTCAGATCCTGTCCCTAATTGTTCATGCTCATTCTTCTTTTCCTGTAACAATCAATATTGCCTTCTTTCCATTTTTTTTTCCTCTTGCATTTGAGGACAGTGATGAACTGACAAAGCAGCAAGCTGCCTATGTCCTGTCTGCATTTATCTGCATCTGTCCTTCCCATAGTTCCTTTCAGAGAAACAGCCTTTCTCCTTAGCTTAACCTTCCCTCTCATAGCTTCCCATGAAATATTAATGATGCACTACCTGAACTTAGTAAGATCTACCTTCTTAAGGTCTATTGTTTTGTTTTGCTAGTCTCCCTCTTTCTTTACAATTTAACTGTGAATTCTCTTTTTTTTCGGCCACGTGCATGCAAGCTACTTTCAATCTCAGATTCCCTTTACTGGCTGTTAATTAATTTTCCAGAATTAACTTGACCACATCTGAAATTAAAACAAATGAGATAAGAAACTTTGCAGGAATTAGGCACTAAAATACTCCTGAATGGATGGATTAGAAATATGCATCCTTAACTTATTCAGCACATCTAACAATACCACTGTCTGAAACTCCCTGAGGAAAAGTTTGTAGTAAACTACTATAATTAGATAAAAAATCTTTGATGAATAGTAGCAAGAAGGTTATGCTAATTAATTGGTGCCCTGTTCTTTAAGATGCAGGATAACAATTTTAAAAGCGGTCAACATCACTTAACGTATAATTGGTGTAATAGGACTAATTTTCATTCAGGAGCTAGTTCACTGCACTGGGACATGGGAAGTTTTCATATCTGTAGTTTTCTTGTGAGTTCTTGGGAAGGCAATTTACATTTAAATTATTTAAATTTAAATCCAGCTGGGGCCCTCAAGATCATGTTTTCATCCCTTTCACCATGAAGGGAGGAAAGTTTCTGGCATGACCTTGCATCTTGCAACAGCAGCAGCTCGATTTCTAGGTCTATTGGGGTGGCAAGGAACAGCTCAGCCTCTGCTCTCACTTGTCTAAATCCCTCCAGACATTCGCCTGCCTGCTTTGTGGATGGACAAGGACACTCTAAGCTCCCAAACTTGGATCCATATGAAGTGCAGTGTAAGCTGCTGCCTTCCTTCAAAATGCAGCTGGATGGAAAATGAATGCCATGCAGCAGTCACCAAGAAGTGGGCTACAGGGTTCCCTCTTCATTCTGTGGGAGAGGATTCAAACCACCATTGCTCACCTTCTAAAGGGCGTGTAACCAAGGGCAGGGTAGGTTCTGTCTGCTTCACCTGCTGAACTTGTTCCACTGTGTGGAAAACTGAAACATTCAGTGAGTCATGTAAAGGCAGTACGATTTCTGGGAAAAGCTGTTGGGAGGGCAGTAGGGTGATGCCTGTTCTTTCAGCCAAAGTTTGTGTATGTATTTCACATGAAACAAATATTGCATAAAATAACAATGCAATCCCTGTGGCCAGCCCCAGACCTTCTGTTCCAAGCTTCAACGTGTGCATCTAATGCAATGCTAAAAATCACAGTCTTGCTTTCCAGTGCAACGAAACCTTTTTCATGCCAAGCAGGGCATGGCAACAGGGGAAAACTGTGAGCAATCTGCAGGCAAGGCACCTCAGTGCAAGTTATGAGCAACAGAGTACATTGAACCCAATTTTCATCATCTTGCATGAGTGCTCCACAACTGAGTGATTTATAAGGAGAGTTTGTTCCTCCTGTCAATCTGTGTTTAGGAAGGGAGTGAGCTCTGCCTCTGCTGCCAAAGGACATGCTTCAGGTGAAGGCTTAGAATCGTGAAACCAGCATGGAGGGAAGCATGACTTCATGGCACTAAGACACCTAGGGCCCAGAGAGGGAGAAACTTTAGAAAAATATCAGACCTCAGCACTTCCAGCCACCTAATTTACATAGCTCCCTGACAAGTTCGCTGCTGCCATGCTCAGATCCACGTATGTATCTACACAGGTCTCTCTGAGTTAGCTCTTTCAAGATATTTAAGTGTGTTACTCTTTTATTGGAGTTCTACTAGAGATAGGTAGAAATATTACCTTTCTCTGATCATACTGCTTTCTTGTGTAAAGATAAGTTACACATTAATCCTGTCTAAATTATACATTAGGAAAATGAGTATAGTCAAGCAGCTTCATCATGGGAGGCTTTTAACAAGAGACTAGACCAATATCTGCCAGAGAAGTGGAGTTTATTCAGTGTTTGGGTGGGAGGTAGAATGGCTGATCTGTGGAAGCCCTTTCTGGACATAATTTTCCATGATTCAAACACCTCTGAATGTAAAGATTGCTTCACACCATGCGTGTATAATAGCCTCTTGATCTTGATAACAGCACTAGATCCAACCTATTATGTGATTTGCAGTCTCACACTTCATAGAAGTTTATTTAGTGAAAACAGCATCTAAAACCTCCACAGCACAAAGATGTTAGACCTGTGTCCAGACAGCAGATCTGGCACTTTGGAAAAGATGAACATGTCTGCTGAGTTCTCAGAAGCAAAAGCTGTCAGTGTAGGCAGAGGAATGCAGGCAATAAGCAGAGCTTACAGGGAAGAGACACCATGATAGAGAACCAGAGGATGCTGCTAGCATTTCTTCCAGGTGATTGATTTAGTTAAGGGCTCACCCTGCATCAGTAATCATCAAGTGCATCACATGTGTCAGGAACCCAGGCATGCAGCCAACAGAAGTCTCTGCTTTGCTTTCTGGTGACAAAAGGAAATGTTCTGGTGATGGAGAAAATGTTCCAGGTTAACATTTGAGCATTTCTAACCAGCTGAGGTTAGACTGAGCATCCAGCACTCGTCTGTTCATACAGCTTCAATGCTGTACCTTGCCTGCCTGTGTGCAGCAACCCCCACATGTCTCTAGTTAGGACCAGATCTCTCTGGTTAAGACCATTAATGATGCCTCATTTACATACCCATCTCTCCGCATCCTTTGCAATTCCCTCACAAAGAACCCATTTCTTCTTCTACACATAAATGGGTCATTATTTGCCTTTCCTCCTACATGCAGGTCTGTACATGGTAAACTTTTGGAGGTGTTTATACACAAACGTATTTCTGTGAGAAGGACGGCTAAGAAAACAAAGATAAAGACTTTGACTATCCTCATAAGCTGGATGTATACATCTCATAATAAAAGTATATTTTAAACTGGCTTTTGCAAAAGGACTAGCCACAAAGACATATTGAAGCGTTTTCTGCTGGTCATTAATGAATAGGGTGCTAAGCGTTTACAGCAATGAAGAAACAAAAGGGTAAAGACACCCATCTTACAGTGTTTGCCAGTGGGACTTCAGAAAAAAGCAACAGGAAGGATCAGGCATGTAGAAGATTTGGGCTTTGAAAAAGGAAGATTGTTAAACAGAGATGAAAAAAATGAAGACATACTTAGTATTACCTAAAATGCTCAGGCAGCTGCTGCAAAATGTAAAGGAATAAGCATTTATTGGAGACATAACAAGAAACAATAGACTTAAACTGCAGCAAGAAGATTAATTCTCTTTAGAAAAAAATCTCAGAGAGGTTGAGAAATGTCTACTTGCAAGTTGTCAAGAACAGGTTTTGCAGATACCAATGAGAAATGAGGTGTTAATGATCATCCCTTCAGGGACAATGACCTCTCAAGGTCCTTTCCAGCCATGTTGTCTGTACTTCTATGCCAAGATACAAAACAGATGCAGATAAGACAGCAGATATGACCAGACAGCAACTGGAAGAAAATGTAACTAATTAAAAATTTGGAAAGTTGTTCTTTGCTGCTCTTCCTCAGGAGACTGGAAGGTCCCTCACTCAGTATCTGAATACAAAGCAGACAAACAGGGAAACAGAAACCAAAATTTTGCTTAAATTATGAGTGTAACGACATTTAGGAGATGGAAACAGAATTTACTTTTGTTATTCTTCATCTTGTTGCAGAGCTGGAAGATATATAAATATTTACAGCACCAGATAATAGTGCGCTTCTCATCATCTACATTGGCACCAGGAGGAAATGGAGAGATCCTCTAATCGTTAGAATACATCACTACATCAGCAGTCAAGGAGTCCAACAGCTCTAATGGCATCACCATCAGGAATTTTATATATTAATTATAGTTAAACCTCTAAAAAAATGGTAGAATTGAGGCCACATACACAAAATCCTGATCTTCAGGAGGTATGGTCCACCAGATACAGTAATTTGGTTTTTGTCCAGCAGAAGGTGGGAAAAATTATTGTTAAGCATCCATAAAGAGAGACAAAGGTGTCCCATTTGTTTCCACAGAGTTCGTTCTAACAGATTAAATCATCCTGAGCTGTCAGTCCTGAGCCGATGGGGAAGGGCAGTTATACCACTTGAGTGCTGAAGTTCTTTCTGCTTTGTTTCTGCTTGCACACTCAGCAAAAAAACCGTAATAAATTCAACTGGCTTGTTACAACAAGACCTGCTGATTTCTGATCTCAGCTCTTTGGATGTTTTCCCTCCACACTCAGCCACGTTTACAGCAAAATGCAAGCAGTCCAGCCCAGGCATTTCGTAATGCAACCAAATGCTCTACCTATTATACAATACAAGAAAGGAATTTTTAAAAATGTTTAAAAATGAATCAAGACAAAATAAAAAACCAACAACAATATATTTTGACCAGGGTCATGCTCACTTGAAAAATTGTCAAAATGGAATTTTGAAAGTGTTCTGGGTTCCACAGATGTTGGGCTGACAGGGTTCAAGGATGCTCAGTGAGCAAACGGAGAAGTAGGATCCAAGTTGCAAAGTAGGAACCAGCGTACACGTAAATATGAGTGCATGCCTTAACAAGGTGACCAATGTATGTCCCAGTAGGCTCCAGGCACACTGACCCCAGCTGCCCAGAGCATATTCTGCCTTCTCTCCAGCTGCCTGTCCAGATCTCCTTCCTGAGAGAGAGAGCAATGAGGAGCAAGGAGAAAGGTGGGCCCATAAGAGTGGTGTCCATAAAAGCCAGCACACAGAGAGAAGAGTAACAAAGCATGGTTGGGAGAAACTCAAAATAGCAAGGAGTGGAAGAAACTCCACACAGCACAGATTTACCTGATTTTCACCCAGTTCAGGGAAAGGCTCACCCATCCAGTCAAACTTCAGGTTTTTTCCTATAGTCAGATCATTTCTTGCTTGTGCCAGAAAACAACTAGTGATGGGGAACCCATGTTAAATTACTTTCTACATCTAACTTGGCATGCCAAGGCCTCCTCCTTTTAAGACTAATGACCTAGTCAAAAAGCTGCAGGTCATTGTGGAAGCCAGCTGTATTAGCCTTCCTGGTTGACAATGTTTTGCTGTGTACGAACCATATTTTGGAACCAAAAGGGAGAGAGAAAGATTACTGTGCATGATCTTTGCACCTCTGTAATTATAAGAAAAAGATTCCCCTAAAAATTCTGTTAAAATCTGTTGCTTCTCACTACAAACTTGCTAATTACAAGTGAGTGATGCTGAGTATGATGGATGCTCAGTACTACTGTGTGAAAGATAAAGGCAGAGATGTGGGTTTATAGGAATCCCCTGAGTTTAGACCGCTCAATTTTAGGTACTCATAAAACTAAATGATACCAATCATTTCCAAAGGAAATCACACCCAATTCACTTTCAGATGTGTGTGCCGTGCCTAGACTGGGAAGCCTTCACTCAGCATGGCTGCTGTTCACACTGTTCTCAGAGGCCTTGCCCTGTTCAGCTGTTCTATAATTTATTATAAATAGGAGCCAGGCTTTTTCTCTAGAGCTTTTCCTACTTGTTTCTGTATGTCAGTTTGACAATAACATTCGCCTTGTTTGTCAAGAAAAAGCAAATCCCGTTTTTCCTGCCTAAGCCATCAGTCTGACAACATCATTTGGCTTCACAAAGAACTGCTGCCTTTTCCGGTGGCCACCGTACAGCTAACTGTGTGCTTATCTCAAACTGCAGAGTGTTTCATAAATTTGTGTGTTTTCTTTCTCAGTTCTGAGAACATTTTTTTTTTTCAAAACCCAGAGTCAGAAGCCAAGAAATAGCACTAGACTTGCAGCTTCTGTCTGAAGAGTGTATTTCCCACTCTTCTAGATGCAGAGAAATTCAGAATACTGTGAAGGCCTAGAGGAAAATGGAAAGAAACCAAACTATACCATTCAAATTCAGTTTATTTTAAAGGGAATTTCATTTTACAGGATGGTGATAGTAGTAAGGAGGCAAGGGACAGGTGAATTTTGGGGGATTTTTTCTGCTTGCTGAGTGCTCTGCCATGATTTGTCTCTGAAACGCAGAAGTCTTTCTCCCCTTACTGGACAAAATTAGAGAACAGTACCTTGGGCCCTGTAGTTTTACTTTTCATGCAGGAAGAAAAGGTCAAGTTCGAAGTGTCTTTTAAATAACCCACTAAGCTATTTGTGTATCCATATACATGCACAATGTATGAGAGTGAGAAACCCATTTGAATCTGTCATGATGATGATATCAGAAAAGTACTGCTATATCACTACTAACTTTAAAGTTTCTTGGATAATGGGTCCATAAGATTACAGGTCATGTGAGTAGGGCATCTTGTCTGTTCAGCTTGTTCACATCACCAGCCCACTGAACGTGCCTTTCAAGTAGGCACCTGTCCTCAGGAGACCTCATTCTGCAGCAAAGGCTGCAATGCCTCATAGTGATGGATGATGGGAGCAACACACCAAGCACACCACACATTGCAAGTGTCACCTGGAAAAGCCAGGAGAGAACAAAAGGTCACAATGGCAGTAATACAGGCAGACAATGCTTCTGATACTGTTGGGCACCATTACTATTCAGTAATCACCACAGTATTCAGAATCACCACACTGCCCATTGCTGGGAACCTGTCCAGATCTGGGAGCTAACACCTAATTTCCCTGAACAAGCCGTTGTCAAGACCAGCCCTAATGCCTAATCGGAAACCCTCCAAGCAGAAGAGAGCAACCCATCTCACCAGGATCTTGCCTGCAGAACTCATGGACAAACTGGAGAATCTCTGCAAACATCAGGCTGCTGTCAGAGTTTGGGTGATTTTAGGCAGCAGGTGACCACATGTGGCTTTTGCCTCATAGGCAGTAGCCCCCAGGACTGATGCACCTGCAGTCCTGTGTACATCAAAGACTGAAAAGCAAAGACAACCTTGAAAGACCTGGTGTTCTTGGGAACTTGTCCATTTTTTTTCGTACAGATCAACTGGTCTATAAATACTGTTATTGTCCTTACAAACCTTGCCACTTTTTTAGGCACTTTTGTGGGTTTGGGTCAACAGAAATTAAGTCTCCTGATGGTACAAGACAGAAGAGACTAGATCTCCTCTTTAATTGGTGGCATCACACAACTGGTGTTTGCAAAGATGTAGTCAGCCAGCCCATCAACACCTAGCTCTGATTAGGCACACTATAAATAAATAAATACAAGGAATTTCAGTGTAGTCAGTCTCCAGCATAAAATAACAACAACAACCACCAATCATGAGCTGATATAGCTGATTTAAAATATATTTACCTTGAATCAATAAAATAAGTGTTATTTAGTTTTGAGTACACATTTTCAGGGTTTTGGTTTTTTCATAGTAACCAAAGCTTGAAACTCAGATTTTAAAGGAAAGCCTCTGTCTCCCATGGGACTTGAAGGAAGCTACTGAATGTTGAGAGATTCGGTAAACCCATCAACTGGCAACACTGATAGCAGAGTAGAGATATTCAGATACTATGGGAAATATTACCAAAACTGATGGAATCAGAAAACAGCCACATTTCTTAGAACAATTTTTTTAAAGAAAACTATAAGAAAGGTCATATTTATTACAGTACTTTGACTGGTTTTGAGTGCTTTGCAAAACCAGTTTATGATATCACAGAATAACTGATATTGAGAAAAAGAAACTGAATAGCAGAAAGCATCAGCATCTCTCTTACAACAGAATTGCACATCTCCTTCTCTGCAGGCAAGAAACGGTTGCTCTATTGTTGCTCACAGCGTGATAAATCCTGTGTTGCTAGGGAAG
>VYZX01027912.1:98187-121081 GCA_013401335.1 Brachypteracias leptosomus | reverse complement strand
AAAACATTCTATGATTCTAAGGCAGATAAATGCTTATAAGATGATCTGAACTACCACTTCAACACTGCCACAGACTCGCTGTAGGATGCTGCCCTGGGGTAAGTTATCTAACACATTCAAAGTTGGCCTATAATTGCAGTTTTTCCCATTTTCAGAATATTTATGATGAAATATATCAGACAGGTATTTGCAAAAGTGTTTTGTACTACCAGGTGGTTGCAGTTAGTAAAAGCTTTCTTTAAACACAGTATTTATTAAATACTTCACATCTATTAATATAAATTTTGGGTCATTTTTGGATGGTGTTCATTGAAGTCTAGTACTAGATACTGATTACAAATGAATTTAGTATTACAAATGAATACTAGATAACTGTCTACTCACCGAATGAGTTAGCAATACTGTGGTGAAAACTTTTGAAGTCATATAATTAAAGATTGCATCCTGATACAGCCTTAGTTCATAGAACGGTTTATGTTGGAAGGGACCTTTCAAGATCATCTAGTTCCAACCCCCCTGCCACAGCAGGGACACCTCCCACTAGACCAGGCCGCCCAGGACCTCTTCCAACTTGGTCTTGAACACCTCCAGTGATGAAGCATCCACAACTTCCCTGGGCAGCCTGTTCCAGCATCTCACCACTGGAATTAGAATTTCCTTCTAATTTCTAATCTAAATCTACCCTCTTCCAGTTTGAACATTAGGCATTGTGACTAGAGCCCTTAACAGTGAAGACTAAGGCAAAGAAGTCATTGAGGACCTCAGCCTCCATATCCCTTGTGACCAGATCTCCCGTTTCCTTCCAGAGGGGGCCCGCATCTTCTTTAGCCTTCCTTTTATCACTGATACACCTATAGAAGCTGTTTTTGTTGCCCTTAATGTCCCTGGCCAGATTTAACTCTATCTGGGATTTTGCTTTCCTAACCTGAACCTTGGCTGCTCTGACAACCTCTTTGTAGTCCTCCCAGGCCACCTGTTCTCTTTTCCAATCTTTATACATTCTTTTTTTGCACCTGAGTGAGTCAAGGAGATCCTTGTTTATCCATGCAGGTCTCCTGGCATTCTTGCCTGCCTTCCTCCTTTTGGGGATACATCACTCCTGGGCCTGGAGGAGGCGTTCCTTGAATATTGACCAGCTTTCCCGGGCCACCCTCCTCTTCAGGGCTTCGTCCCATGGTACTTCATCAAGCAGGTCCCTGAAGAGTTCAAAGTCTGCTTATCTGAAGTCCAGGGTGGCAAGTTTGCTGCGCACCTTCCTTGTCACCATGAGGATTTTGAATTCTACCATTTTAAGATCGCTGCCGCCAAGACTGCCCTTGAGCCACCAGCTCCTCCTCATTGGTGAGGATAAGGTCAAGCATAGCACTTCTTCTCGTAGGTTTCCCTACTGCCTGGAGAAGGAAGTTGTCATTGATGCATTCCAGCAACCTGCTGGACTGCCTGATTCAAGTTTCTTGGGCAGCTATAGACCACTTTTGTGGCAGACTTATTTGGGATTATTCCCAAAGACACACATGTAAAATCCAGCTGTTTTACTTGGCAACATTTTCTGCAAAAAGGTGTTCTACTAGTGCATGCACTGGCTTCCAGTAGTTGTCATAATAGAGATGTTAGTTTAGATCTATAATCTTTGGATCAAAAAATCTTCGGATCAAAATATCTTCCAATAGGTAGAATCTAGTTTCTGTCTTTCCTCTCTCAAAGCATGTTAATTTACTCAAAACTTTGAAAGAAAATGGACTGATAACAGAAGAGGAAGCAACAAGGAAAGGTGTGAGTTGTGAATAGCTGATACTTGTCTAGTGATAAGAAAGTAGAGGTACAGAAGTGGTAGATCTTTAAATTTTATTGAGGAAACCAAGAGAGACTTTAGATTTCTGTTGATTAAAGAGCATAGAATCATGAAAACCAGGACTGTCAACTACCTTCAGAATCATTCAGATTGTCTTCAGCAAAAATAGTATAGAATGAGAGAAATTAAAAACACGAGGGAAACAAGCTTATTAACATAGTAAGCCTCTTAGTTGCATGGAACAAGCAGGAAGAGGTACGTTCCCTAATATATTGCAGAATACGTAAGAAATTGCATGATTTAATGAGTAAAAATTAGAAACATGAAACAAATAGGCTTTTGTTAAATAAGCATAAGATCAATAGCAGCAGAGGAGGAGGCAGAAAGTAAACCCCTGAAGAATGCAAAGAAAATAGTATAGATTTAAAGAAATACGAAGCTCCTCTCCATGAATACACATGGAAAGAGACTGCTGGTGGTGTTCTTTTTTCTTTTCTTTTTTTTCAGAAAGGAGGTTACTACTACATGTCAGTACTATTAGTACTGCTTACTAATATTACATATTGCTACTAATATTTTCTGCTACTGATTTATTAATATTACATCTTGCTACTATGATTAGTTTGTAATACTAATGATAAATAGTACATTTAAAGCCAGATCACTAGGAGAAGTTATTAGATTGCTATTACCCGAGACCATGCTTGCAGTTAAATATCTTTTAACATGCAAAGTTGAACATCTTTCAGCGTGCAAAGATACTGCTTATGGGGCTTTTTAGTATATCTCCTGTCCACTGGAAATTAAAATTTGAAGCTGAATTCATCAGGGAATATAATGTACTAGCTTTCCAAATGTGATACCCATGAGGACAATTGGCCTCATACTATATAGGCCAATGTTTTACATGTTTTAGAAAAAAAATGGTGAAAGTTTCTGTAGGTATGTAGAAATACGTATATGTGCATGTATATATAAATACACAGATACATATGAACACTTTCTCTTTTTTTGGTTCAGAAATTAAATTAATCTCATAGGAAAAAAAAAAATAGTGAAGTTCTAGCCCTTTCCAGCAGTAAGAAGAAAATCATATTACCCTCCAGCCTTAAGGCATAAAGTTGTATGTCTCTAACCAACGTGAGAAAATTCTCTGTTCCTTCCTACATAGAGCTACACCCTAAGCCACAGCTGAAAGCTCATCCTCTCTGCCTGCCAGCTAAGGCACAGTTTATAAGGTAGGTCAGGATTCGTTGCTCCAGCTCAGCAAGACTGAACCCACACAGTACATCTTAATGCAGAATATATAATAGTTAAACTGTGTAGCTTCTATTTAAGTAAATAATCATCCAGATTACATCATTCCAAGTCAAATGTCAACTGCCAATTGCCCTGTTATCTGAAATGAGGCTTGAGTTTTTACCACAAGTAAAGACACGTTTCTGTGTTATTATCACAGCTTAGTTAATGCACTGAATGTTCACACGGTAGTTTATCTCACAGTACTTGGTGAGAATAGCATAAACAGGTAGCAGAAGTAAACAAATACTAAGTATGGACCAAAACTTTAATAGATGCATATGGTAACCAAGCAAAAAGAAATATAAACTTAATCTTCCTAATTCTTTTCCTAAACTTAGTTGTGCCATACATTTGACCTTCAGAAACACCCATATCCTAATCCTTAAGGTTATTAAATATTTCTTTTTGTAATCTGAAATTGTAAATAATAGGACTTGACTTACCAGGGTAAATGAGAAGCAGAGCAGTTATGTTCTCCACATCGTATTGTTAAAATGCCTTTCAGTCCAAGACCTGTAGTTCTGCAGAAGAGAAGGATAAAGGAAATTGCTAAAACCAGGCAAGAGATCAAGACGCATAAGTATTGAGTAGTTCTTGCAGGCACATTTTACAGAGTTTACTTCAGGCATCATTGAAATTGCAGTTTCTCAGATGGGTGTTCAACAGGCTCATCTTCTGTGCTGTCTCACAGCTTAAGGCAATTGTTCCAATTACAGAGGGTCCTTCATGTCTTAAGAAACATATGTCTCTACTTTTTCCAAGATCTTCTGAGCAAGGAAAATCTGAAGCTTTTGTAACAGAAATATGGCTTGGGTAGGAGTGTAGCACAACCATAGCCTGTGCTCTCTCTGCTGCTGGGAAGAGAATATCTGTAATGGGAACATTACATGCCTGAATAATGTAGAATCTTACAGAAAGCAGAGCACTGACTCCTACCTTGGATGAAGGAGGGAATCGAAATCTCAGAAGAAAAGCTTAAAACAAGCAATAAAAGTCTAGGGAAGGAGGAAAGAAAAAAGGGAGGAAGTTCCTAAAATGTAATTTAAAATCACAATGGTCATTCCTTAGAATTTCTAGAGGTGGATAACGGGACTTCCCATTCACAGTAGCAAGTCTTAGATTCCAAGTTTGTTCAGTTTTGGTCACAGGAGCAGTACCTCCCTGGTTCAATAAAATTTAACTCATCTTACAAACTTTTGGATAATGATCCAAACTAAGGTTCTTCTCCAAAATGTCTGGATTTATCATCTACCTTTTGAACGCATAAATGCAATCCACAGTAGGCATAGTGCTAATATTTTGAAGATATTTTCACTTGTGCTCTTGGAATTTGCCTTTTTCAGAATTCTATCAGTGAACTAAAATAAAATACGAACAAATTACAAAAAAGTGCAGCAAACATACTTTGACTAACACCCAACCAAAACACACATTAGCTCTAGTTTTACTCCTAGGTACTAATTATTAAAAGCAGTGCTCTGAACAAGAACTCAAAATGACTGTATATATTGTAGTGAATTTTTGGTTTGGGAAGCCAAACTAGGTGTTTACATATTCAGTTTGGTTGGGGGTTTTGTTTGTTTTTCTAAGACAATATTAATGCAAAGAAGAATATAGTAGCAGTACAAAACTCTCTATCAGCCTATGCCATAGAACCAGAAATTTCACTATGCTTGTGACCATTCACTGTGTAGCCATTCCAGTAAAAATATCTTATTTAACTACATTCTTACCTTTTGAAGGTAGAATTCAGATTATTCCTAGCTAGCTCTAATAAATCAACATATCCAAGCAGTCTTTAGTTGATAAAATCATCTGGGAAATATCTGATCTATTACAGGTAAGGCTGGGCTGACAGCTTATGGAAGACTGAACAACATTTCCTGAAGAATATTTTGTTTGAGATTAACTTGGAGAGAGAAATGCTGATTGTATCATGCCACATAGGTCTGAGTTTCTCCCCAGAAGTTTTCTAGTCAGTTGAGGGCTAAAATACAAATAGTGTGAAGGTAATAAAAAGTGTAGACCTGGAAGACACGTAGATCAAGTCCCATTCTTGTTGGAGACACAGTATCACCTTGTTTCTTCTGTTTAGATTCACCATTGAAGATTTTGTTCCCATGTTCCTATTGGCAATCTATTCTAGAAACTCACACCTCTAGGTTCGTATCTTTCTCCTAAATTCTAACCTAAATTTATAAATTGGCAGTTTGTACTGCTTTGTTCTTCATAATCATTGTTATTTCCCTTTAGCACATCTCCCTCCTCCATGTTTACCTGGTTAACATATTTATATGCAACAATCACATCTAGTCTCACTCAGCCTTTGTTTTTCTTCCCTTGGACACCTCAGTAGTCATTTCTGCACATGCCAGTGATCTGTGTCTTGTACTGACTTACTTGAATATTCCATTATAAAGTCTTATCAGTATCACTCCTATTTCTGCAGGAAATACCTCAGCTGTTAAGTAAATACTGATGTTTTTACAACCGTATCATACTCGTCATCATCCTGTATAAACCAGATCGACCCGTTGTGCTACTTCCAAATATTGTGTTCTTCTTATAGCACATTCTTTGTTATTATTCTTCAGAAGTACGATGTTATACTTTGTATTATAGAATTTCATTCTGATCCACGCCTCCATTTCTTGGGATCAACTAATTTTTCCTACATAATATTAATGATACCTTCAATTTTTTTATTTTATTTTTTTTTTTGTCAACAGAGCACTGGTAATATTTATGTCATATCAATAATGACTATATAAAAACCTAATAGCTTTATTCTACCTTCACCAAAAATCATTCAGTACCTTAGCACTTGCAGCCAGTATCTTGCATCTATTATAATCCTAATAAAAACAATCAACTTTCCCAGCTTCACTAATATATTTGAGTGGCGCCATAGAATGTATTTTATAAATATTCACTTGAATAAAGTGTGTCTCATTGTCTTTGCCTAGAAAATCAAGTTATTTTTTGAAAAAAACAAAACAACAACCACCAAAAAAAACAACCAACCAAAAAAAAACACAACAAAAAACCTAGCTAAGTCTACTTTTACCTCTGGTTATTCACTGCTTCACTATTTGCTTTAACTTATTACAGACAACTCGGGTCAAATTCAAGGACCTTTCAAATATGAAATAATGTGTGTCTCATTGTCTTTGCCTAGAAAATCAAGGTTTTTTTGAAAAAAATACCAAAACAAACAAGAGCCACCAAAAAAACCGAACCAAGACAAAAAAAAAACAACCCACAACAACAAAAAAACCCTACAACAAAAAACCTAGCTAAGTCTACTTTTACCTCTGGTTATTCACTGCTTCACTATTTGCTTTNTGTTCAGTTTTGGTCACAGGAGCAGTACCTCCCTGGTTCAATAAAATTTAACTCATCTTACAAACTTTTGGATAATGATCCAAACTAAGGTTCTTCTCCAAAATGTCTGGATTTATCATCTACCTTTTGAACGCATAAATGCAATCCACAGTAGGCATAGTGCTAATATTTTGAAGATATTTTCACTTGTGCTCTTGGAATTTGCCTTTTTCAGAATTCTATCAGTGAACTAAAATAAAATACGAACAAATTACAAAAAAGTGCAGCAAACATACTTTGACTAACACCCAACCAAAACACACATTAGCTCTAGTTTTACTCCTAGGTACTAATTATTAAAAGCAGTGCTCTGAACAAGAACTCAAAATGACTGTATATATTGTAGTGAATTTTTGGTTTGGGAAGCCAAACTAGGTGTTTACATATTCAGTTTGGTTGGGGGTTTTGTTTGTTTTTCTAAGACAATATTAATGCAAAGAAGAATATAGTAGCAGTACAAAACTCTCTATCAGCCTATGCCATAGAACCAGAAATTTCACTATGCTTGTGACCATTCACTGTGTAGCCATTCCAGTAAAAATATCTTATTTAACTACATTCTTACCTTTTGAAGGTAGAATTCAGATTATTCCTAGCTAGCTCTAATAAATCAACATATCCAAGCAGTCTTTAGTTGATAAAATCATCTGGGAAATATCTGATCTATTACAGGTAAGGCTGGGCTGACAGCTTATGGAAGACTGAACAACATTTCCTGAAGAATATTTTGTTTGAGATTAACTTGGAGAGAGAAATGCTGATTGTATCATGCCACATAGGTCTGAGTTTCTCCCCAGAAGTTTTCTAGTCAGTTGAGGGCTAAAATACAAATAGTGTGAAGGTAATAAAAAGTGTAGACCTGGAAGACACGTAGATCAAGTCCCATTCTTGTTGGAGACACAGTATCACCTTGTTTCTTCTGTTTAGATTCACCATTGAAGATTTTGTTCCCATGTTCCTATTGGCAATCTATTCTAGAAACTCACACCTCTAGGTTCGTATCTTTCTCCTAAATTCTAACCTAAATTTATAAATTGGCAGTTTGTACTGCTTTGTTCTTCATAATCATTGTTATTTCCCTTTAGCACATCTCCCTCCTCCATGTTTACCTGGTTAACATATTTATATGCAACAATCACATCTAGTCTCACTCAGCCTTTGTTTTTCTTCCCTTGGACACCTCAGTAGTCATTTCTGCACATGCCAGTGATCTGTGTCTTGTACTGACTTACTTGAATATTCCATTATAAAGTCTTATCAGTATCACTCCTATTTCTGCAGGAAATACCTCAGCTGTTAAGTAAATACTGATGTTTTTACAACCGTATCATACTCGTCATCATCCTGTATAAACCAGATCGACCCGTTGTGCTACTTCCAAATATTGTGTTCTTCTTATAGCACATTCTTTGTTATTATTCTTCAGAAGTACGATGTTATACTTTGTATTATAGAATTTCATTCTGATCCACGCCTCCATTTCTTGGGATCAACTAATTTTTCCTACATAATATTAATGATACCTTCAATTTTTTTATTTTATTTTTTTTTTTGTCAACAGAGCACTGGTAATATTTATGTCATATCAATAATGACTATATAAAAACCTAATAGCTTTATTCTACCTTCACCAAAAATCATTCAGTACCTTAGCACTTGCAGCCAGTATCTTGCATCTATTATAATCCTAATAAAAACAATCAACTTTCCCAGCTTCACTAATATATTTGAGTGGCGCCATAGAATGTATTTTATAAATATTCACTTGAATAAAGTGTGTCTCATTGTCTTTGCCTAGAAAATCAAGTTATTTTTTGAAAAAAACAAAACAACAACCACCAAAAAAAACAACCAACCAAAAAAAAACACAACAAAAAACCTAGCTAAGTCTACTTTTACCTCTGGTTATTCACTGCTTCACTATTTGCTTTAACTTATTACAGACAACTCGGGTCAAATTCAAGGACCTTTCAGATATGAATCATTTCTGTCCTCTCCCTTCTTTATGCAGCTAGATAGCTTATTGCCTGTTCTTCAATCATATACTACCTTGACTTTATATATTTATTTAAAATATTTCCCACAGTCTTCTTATTCTGGTTTGTCTCAGGATTTTGGAAGGAAGATCTTCAGCCAAGCCAGTCTGAGTTTTTCTTCAAACAACTCCCAATTCTGTATTTTATTTGTATTAGTCATACTATCCATGGGTTGAGGAGTATATTTTAATCTATTTTAGGATAGTAGGGAAAACTCCCTTTCCTTCAAACCACTTTCCCATGGATAAGGTAAAACTTTGCTAGAGTAGCCAAATTGATAGCCACAGAGAGACAAGAAACTCGGGCTCTATACTGTCCTCTGCTCCACCCCTGCTCAGAGCATAGCAAAGCTACAGCCGGTTAACAGCAGCCAAGTTGTGAGTCGTGCATTTACCAAGTACGCCACAGGATGGTGCCAGAAGGTTAGATTTGTAAATCACTCAGCTGCCACTTACAATAAAGTTACAAAGAAGCAAATGATAAAGGGAATAATCCACGCAAATATTATACACTTCATGGTGGGCAATAGCTGTATTTGCTGTAATCTTGACGGATAATTTAAATCCTACAATGAGGTTTGTTATTTTCTTGACCTGTTTTCACCTCATCTTCGTTCCCAAATTTCATGTGTGCATTAGAGGTGACACTGTGGACAGTCAAAGGGAACACCTGTACATGAGGGGCTTCTCACTGGTGAAACAGCATAGCCCTCTCGGCCTTCATAACTTTGATTTTATGGCATATCTGTAAAACACACTGCAGAAATAATATCAGTAGTGCAACTACAGAGCTAATGATCTCTAGATCTCTTAATTTTTTGTTTAATTTACCAAAGGTGCATTTAATGAGCATACTCCTTCTGCTGTCATAGTAGTTAAACCAGTCTGAGTCATTGTTGGTCTACTTTGGGCAATGTTTTGGTAGTTATGGGACCAATGAAAACGCATATTTGTACAAGACACCCAAGAAACAAGTATTCCATTCCTTTCCTGTGATACGTTGTTTCTTCACATAAAGACAAAAAAAAAGTTCCTAGGAGTGCCTACGTAACTAAAATAGTTGATGCAAGTATCCAGAGAGTGATCTGATCTGTAAAATAAAGTGGCTAACATTGTCAGATGC
The DNA here is from genome assembly GCA_013401335.1 of Brachypteracias leptosomus. Lineage (NCBI taxonomy): Eukaryota > Metazoa > Chordata > Aves > Coraciiformes > Brachypteraciidae > Brachypteracias > Brachypteracias leptosomus. Next base: position 111,445 of record VYZX01027912.1, on the reverse strand, counting down.
TTTTTGTTGTTTGGCACAGAACTTGATCTTTTTGAGCTTAAGAAGACAATTATACCATTAATTTCACTGTAGTAGGAACCCTGTACATGTTTAAGACTCCTCTGTCTCTCAGGTTTATTTTGAAATTAATTGCAAGCAGATACAGAATTAGAAGCTATAGCTTCCAGTATCTCTGAATACAACCCAAAATACAGACTTGTTGATATAAGACATATACAAGAAAACACAACAAACAATAACTATATGCAGCTTTCAAAAAGCAATATTTGTTTCTTTATCCATTGAAATTCAAAGCTCTGGTTTCTATAAGCTTTCAGTCTAGTTTAGATAGATTAAGACTTAGGGGTCTATCAGGATAGCATTGGCAAAACAGATGTCTTTCCTTATTCAGAATTTTTTTTGTCATTCCCCTCTGCCCTTGTCTCCTGCTTATGTAATTCATTTTGTTGTCAGAAGTCTTACATTTAATCATTACTGCACTCAATAAAATTTATAAATCAGTAAACATGGGTAAAAATAGAATTATTAATATTCTCACTGTGTTGCTTATCATCCTGGTTGCAGTCTTGCACATTTTTACTTTTCTTTAGAGTCATGTTCACCATGTTTTTCAAGCTTAAGAAGCCTTCTGGTCTTAGTTACCATATTTTCATTTCTGCAGTGGACATATGACTAAGGAGCCATCACTGGTCTATGTTGGAACTTATTCTGACTATTTATGCAATATTGTGATAAGATACTGTCTAGTGGAACTCCCTGATGCCTCACCAGACTGTCAAAATGCTTTCTAGGAAGAAACTGTTTTCAATGTTATTCCAGAGTCTTTACCTGTAACAATATTAACATTTCGCTTCACTTGGAACAGAATCAGGCAACACATTTGAGGCCTCAAAGCTTATTACAAAACACTTCATAAATGATGGTAGGAATAGAACAAGTACATAACAATAACAAATTACTTTGACTCCATGTGCTTAAATATTTTATTACTACTATTTTTCTAGTCTAATTGTTTGGAAAAAGACAAACTTGCTGGTTTACTACTGATTTAGGATTTGAATCTTGGGACTCTCTTGACATTCTGTGAGAATGGTATCTGTAACTACAGAAATGGGGAATTATGACCCAGAGTGCTGGTTGATAACATTCTGTGATGAGAATTATTGTCTGAATAGCTTTGCAAAATTTCAGCTGCCTTATGGAATAACACTGCACACCTGATCATGAATTGTTACAGAAATTTCCCTATTTCACCACCAGTGAAAGCAAACCAGCAGCATTCCCTTCTCCATACAAACCTTTCATTGTAAAGGAAGCAATTAAAAAATTCACTCATAACCACGGCTTACTACAACAGTTCTTCATCTTTCATATATCTGTTCTGAGTCTTTAGGGAGGAATTATATTTGATGACACTTACAGAGTCAAGCTTTTATAGGCACAGTTACACCCAGGAAACTCCTAAATCTTCATACACAAATGAACCTATGAAACTGCTCATGACATGGGACTGGGTGCATAACCTGCATTCATCAGAAAAAAAATCATGGTGCCTCACTCCATAGGTGTTATATTAACTGAGAAGGAATTCAGGCAGTGGCCTCCAGGTGAAGACAATTAAGCTATCCTACCAGATCTGGAATGTGTTGGGAGCAATTCAGTGACTAGTTATAAAGGAAGGAAGGAAGGAATGCATCCTACTTTTCCTTGTTAGAGCTTGTTACCACCCTAGAGACAAGAGAACTGTTTCTTTTCCTGCAGGAGAGAGGAGAGAAGAAACATAATAAAAAAAAAGTTCTGTTGCATCTGAAGCAGGTGAACTGAAGAGCTTAACCCTTCTTACTCTGATAGATCCAAGAGCGTTCTTTTTCACAGTAGGAAAAATCTGATCTGCTGTACCATCTGCCTGTAAACTTTGTCCACACTGGATGCTACAAGGAATCAGTGCTTATAACTGGAATTTTAAATTTTTTTAAAAAAAATGAAAAGAAATCAAGAAACACTGCTACACACTGAAAATTGAAAATAGAACTTCACAAAAAGGGAAAAACAAGTATCAAGGGAATTTTAACTACAGCCCTGTGCACTCTGGCACCATGGTAAACCACACAGAGCACACACTTGTGTGCTATAATGCATTTTGAAAACGTCTTCATATGGTCATTTTGATGTTGAAGACTATACGCTTCTGCTACTTCCTTCTCCCTCCCAATTTGTTTCACTCATTGCACAATGGCATTGATGGAGGACCCATTCCTGCAGCTTTTTCCAATAGACCCTGTCTTCAAAGAATAGGTTTTGAGGCAGAGCCAGATTCAGAAACCTCATATGAATCTCAGTACAGTAGCTGTAACTCTCAAAACTAGGAGGAGGCAGAGGAGGTAATTCTCTAAAGTGTGTCTGTAAAGCTGGGAACCTCCTCGCTACAGGAGGTTGCATTTGCTAAAAGGTCAGTTTCAGGAGAGGAGTACACAAGTTGGCGGGAGAGGAATTCACTGAGAATCACTAGATACACAGAAATCATGCTTGACTCAGGAAGTTTCTCAGCTGCAAATGGCTGGAAGCTCAGGGAAAGTGTTATACAGTCCTATCCAGTGTTTCCTAACTTCCTTAAGCATCCATTCATGGCTATTATGAGAAGCAGGATACTGGTCTTACTGGATTCTTGGTCTTACCCAGACTGGTCATTCTTATTTTGAATCATTACCTATTTCCAGTTCCAAAGTTCCTTCTACATAAATTCTGTGTTCTCATGGTAGGATTTTATTGCTGAAAAATCCTTAAAGTACCAGAGATCACAAAAAGCTTTATACTATTGAGATTAACTCATAGATGAGTAAATTTTCTACATTGATGCCTTCACTTTGAATCTTTTCAGTCCCAAGTTTGGATTCTGACAAGTTATGTGAAGGACCTGATCTTTAATGATAGTGTCTTTCACTATTACATACTTGCTACTCTGTGATAAATTGATTTTTTAAAAAAAGATTGTATTATACAGCACATTTAGATATGCAAGTAAAAAGAAAAATATGAATATTAATTACTAGTCTTCTTTTGAGGTATTAACTGTATATATTTTTATTCTGACCTTACTGACATGGACACCTTGAAGACAAGATAGCTGTTACTTACACAGTATGTGCACATGTGACCATAAAAAGTAGCACATTTTTATCCCTTTCATTTCCAACTTCTAAAGTCAGATAATTTTTTTCCTCTGTCTGATTTTGACCAATGTTGTTGATTTTCTACATATCTCCTACCTTTGAAGTCCTTTAATATTATCTTTGAGGATTTTCTTTTAGATTTCCAGCTTCCAGCCCTTGCAACAGCATTCTCTGACATACCTTTTGATGTTTTTGTAGGTCACTGACATACAGCTTCTACCTGCCAGCAGACTTCAAAGCCTGTAACGTTTGGCAACCAAGCCTGTCTCAGAGATTTTTCTATTGGCTGGAAGTTACTGAAATTAGATGGGAAATGTCACATTCCTGCCCTAAAGACTTCCAGTATTGCTTTCTTGATTATATGGTGCTTCATAGCTAAATCTTGAATTGGTGGCTGCCTGTCTGAAGATCATCTCCAATGCTGCTCAGGGATATCAGTATCAGGGTGGCAAGGAAGGAACCAGCCCAGGTTTGTGCCTGCCCTCAGAAAAGGCCTCTGGCTGTAGGGGAATGGAATTTGCTTCTCTCTAGGTTGTACCTACTCAGACTGCTCTTTGCAGAGCAGCTACCAGCAGCGTCTGCCAAAGCAAAAGGACTCCATCTGCAGTCATCTTGACCTGTCATGTGGTCTGAGTTTCCTCACAGAGGCATCCTACCCTAAGTGGGGACCACCATCTTTCTGAATCATAGGTCAAGCTGGAGTACTCAGAGGGAATCCACACATGTTCCTACCAAGACAAGTTAATTCACAGAAGAAAGCTGAGGAGGTTCTTTGGTTAGAGTGCATCCCACCATAGCTCAGGTGACATGAGTGACCTTTCCATTCTTTAGATTTGCCAACCTGCCAACTTTGATTTCTGATTCATGCTGTTATCAAATACAGTTCCATATTGCTAAGGTGCCAATGAATCAGTAATAACTTGGACAGGAACAAGTAGGGCTTGGGTTATTTATTTTTACTTTTTCTATTTGTACATCATTTGGATATCTCATTAGGGCTATAGATTTATAAAATAATATTTGCTGAAACTAAACTCCTTTTTAATAGCTATCAGTAAGTGCAAGCCATTTATGGCCTTTGTCAGAATAAAATTGTTAAAATACTGTGATTTCAAATATAGTGGATTGTACTCTGTATTTTTATACCATATACATAACCAAAAGTAACAGAGCTTTACACGCTTCCTTTGTTGACCTTTAACTGCAAATATCATGTTGAATTATTTTACATAGGTGAGATGACAGAAACAGATCAGTTCTACCAGCTTTTCACTTAATCCTTCTGTTCTCAGCATCACATTTTAAAATATATACTGTTCTTTTAGATACAGCAGTTTTGCTTTCTCAGATTTATATATATGCATAAAAAAATAATAATGGTCTTGATTTTGTACATATTATTCAGTAAGGAGTTTATCAAAGAGTGGAAAACCTGGTTTCCACTGCACAAGAAAATGTTAAATAATAATAAATAACATATGTCATTTAAACTAAGGCCAGAGTCTGCTCTCATATCTGTTATTCGAATCTTATATTACCATTGCATCTGCTGTCTTACAGCTAATCAGATTCATCATTGCTATTTAAAAAGCCAGAACAGGAAACAAAGCAAAACAGACAAACCACTGTTGGTACTGGGTTAGCAACTTTCAGGCCAAGTCCAGTGAGAAACTGATGAGCTACAACACTTGGTGTCCCAACCCATGGCCTCCAGGGAATCCTGTATTAGGCACCTACACCCCCTGTCTGGTGAATAGGAAGATTTAGGAGCCTCATTATAGGACAGCTGAACAACCTGTGCCCTGAGCAAAGAGCAATTAAGTTCAGTAGGAAATCCCCTTCAGGAATTCAGATGCTGTGCTTAAGCTTCGGGAAGGCTCCCAGCTGAGATCTGCCCAGGCATTGTCCCTTGGGACCAGACTTCTACAACTGTTTTATTCAGTTTCTGATGAAGTTCTCTATTTTGCCTAGAGCTTTTGAACTCAGGGATTAGTGTGTTCAAAGATATTTAAGAGGTGTTCAGTAACTTTCTCACCCTTAAAGGGCCCATACCTGTATCTTCTCTACTTACATTTATTTACATCAGATCTGTTCACATGGACAAGTCTCACAACCGACAGATGTTTCTTTCCTCTGTTTGTAATTAGATCACTTGAGTGAAGATCCCATACTTTGAAAAGGAAATATGATGGGTGGAAAAGCTCAGAGTAGCAAGTTGTCTCCCAGAAGCTTTGTCAGAAGCTCATATTCATGATCAACAGGCATTCATAATTATCATTGACAGAAGTGAGAAAATACTTTTAGATGACAAGCATGACCAACAGATTATGTAAACTGTTATGTAGGACTAGGAGTAGAGTCCTCTCCCAAGGCTCACCTTTGTTACTAATCTAGTTACATGTTACAGAGTCCTCATGACAATATTGCCTCAGGGGATCGATCTGAATTCACCAACACAAAAAGAGATCAGCAATAGCCTGTACTTTCAAAGCCTTTGAAAACATTGTAATCACTTCAGCAACTTCATTAAATAATGCTGTACCCCTAGTGTATATACTCACCAATGTTCAATAAAGTGGGATATCATTTTAAAAGACTTAAAAATAATACAGGTGATTAAGACTACAGCATCACAAAGCAGACTGTAATACTTAATTTGGTAAGAAGATGTTAGAAAGAACTTGATGAGATATTCAGGTTATAAAGTCCAGGATGAAAATCACTTAATGAGCTCCTTGTACAAAAAATACTTCCTTGGGTAATGTGACCAGTATATGAGATTCAGTAAAAACTTCAGATCAGCCATACATTATAGCTGGAGTATGTTTTCCTAGCCTTAGTAATATTATGGTCAGATATTGCCTCTGTAGTTAGAAAGCAGAATAATCAGATCTACTTTAGCAGACAGCTCAATTATCTATGAGGTGTAGTAAGGGTAAAGTATACCTTACACTGTAATGATGAGAATAACCCATATTTCCCAGGCCTTTTTGATCCTCAAGTACCAAATACTGGCCATTAATCATGCAGAGGAGAACTCAGTTCATTACCTTTCACTCCTCTATGTCTGAGCAGTCCCCTACCTGCAGGTTCAGATACACAAGTTCTAACAGCACTACGCTTCAAATTCACCATGATTAGCTCAATTGTCCTTACTATCCAATATCAGCCATCTTTATTCTTTAACTACACCAATAAACCAAGGTTCACTTACACTCTTAGGAGGATACCTATACTAAGAATAACATAGCTTGTTATGAGGGCAGTATAAGGCAGGTTTTTTGCCTATATAATTGCAAGCAGCTAGGAATAGTTTTGGTTTAACTCTTTCTTTTTTTTTTCCTCCTCTTTTTTTCTTCCAAGGTGGAAAAAAAACCTCAGAAAACACACATCATTATATCTGAAACAGATATATTGGCAGAAAAACTAAATATGAAATCTTCCTGCACAAACTGTGTAATAGCTGAGGTATCAACGGTGCTGATCTTTAGCTGAGTCTCTTTTACTTGTCTAGGTTCCAAAATAAAAATATGATCCCTGGCAATAAAACTGCATATGGAAGCCAAATAGAGTCTATGAGACTAGCACGGAAAACCCTAAGCCACAATAAGAAAAACTATTCCAGCTTCACCTAAAGCAGGTTGTGAGGTCGCTGCTTCCTCCCCCCTCACAAACCCTTACGCTTAAGTTTGCCAGCATTGAGGCAAGCCATACTTGCTCTCTTGGCAAAACAATCCCAGTGAACTGCAAGACCTTTAACCACAGGGATTCTTTTAACCTGGATCATTTTGTCAGGACTGGATTTGGACAATCATACCACAACATCAGAGACGGGAGAAGGAAGGAAGAGACAAAAGCATAGGTTTGGAAATAGAAGCCACTTAATCCCATGTAGTGTGTTTGATTGCTACTTAAGGACCTTACCTGCCCTCCCAACCTGAAATACACTGTTCTCTCTGGCAAAGAAGTATTTTTAACTTACATTCTGTTTTTCTCTAACAATAGTTATAACTATGTTAATAGTTAGTTAACTATGGAGGACTAGGGGGTTTATTTGCTGCACTTGACTTACTGTTGTGTTAGTAATTATGCAAATGCAGGGGAAGGAAAAGTTTCTAGCCACACATTATCTTTTGTTTGTTTGTTTTTCATCCAATTTATCAAATGCTTAGGCTACTAAAACTGTTGAGAACATATAAAGGAATTTTTGCTTTACAACTGAGAGCAACAATGGTCAACGCTTTCAGAAGGATTTTGGCACACTCCAGAGCGGTGAGAAAGAAACCCAGAGACAGCAGGAGCCTCCACAGCACCCCGCAGGCCTGGCATCCTGAGGACTCTCACAAACTGGGTAATGTTGTCTCTATCTTATAATGTACTTCCAACCCTTAATTCAAAATACAAAGCCAACAGAAGCTACATCACAACCCCCTTCTCCTGCAAGGACACTCCAACACCAACAGCTTTGCTTACCACCTTTCTCTCAGCTGGCAGGCAGTAACCCTGCTACCAACAGCCCGGCTGACAGCCTTTGGCAAGATACCACCTACAAGCAGTTCCCAGCCAAACCTTCAGTTCCCTATAGAAACAGCCTGTTTCTCTACTAGCACATAATTGTTGGGCTTTCTCTCCCTTAAATCCAGCTGGTACCGGTACAGCAGGTGGGGCTAACTGAGCCAGGATGGTTAGCTTCAGGCCTCTTGGCTCCCAAAGCAGCAGGTCGCTCTGCTGTAATTACTGTTTGTTAATAGTGTATTTGGCAATCTTCGAAGGTTCTGGAAGTTGTTTCCTTCATGCAGTCTTTCGTCTCATTCCTCACCACCCACTGTCCTCCTTGGCAATTGTTAGTTAAGGTGGAAGTGTTTTAAGCAACTGCTTGTTAAAAGTTAGGAAGTGGGGTGCTGCCCATGCCATGGGCAATCCTTTTCCCTGGAGGATTAGCAAATGGAGTTGTTCTGTGTCCGGCTGCATTTCTCACACCATGCTTCCAGCCTTGCATAATTTTTGAGGAATAGTTTATGACAGTATGTAGCTCATCCTGAGGAGGGCAGGATGTTATAGAAAAAGAGGAAAGACCAGGGAAAGAGTTTTAAATTAGATCAGTTGATACAACCAAAGAGAAAAAGCCAACAAGTTTGGGAGCATCAGGTTTGAGAATAACTGCTCTGTATGAGGCTAAATATCTGCTTGATCATCTGAGAGAAAAAAAAACAGTCAATAATTGTGAAACAGAGGGGAGATTAGTGGAGAGGAGGACTATTAGCATGGGAAGAGGTGATTAAGTGATTATCTCCTATAGAAAAGAGAGAAGCCTTGTTCATCATGTTAAAAAGCATGGAGGGACTATCTTGGGGGTGAATTGTAATGAGTCACAAACAAAAAATACAGTTTTTAATATCGCTAAAGCTATGAATTTCATTTCCCTTGGTCATCTTTTGAAGCATTTTGTGGTCTGCATTGAAGGCAGATCTGGACTGAGAAGAGAGAGATGGCTGATCCCTGGGTGAGCAGCATGTCTGCAGGAGATGGGCTGCTTCTGTTCTCTATCAGTTGGCTCTGCAGGTTCATGCCAGTGCCTAGTGGGTGCTGCAGTTTCACCCACATAGCTCCCTAAGGGCATTTGGTGCACTGGATGGATGAAATGCAGGGCGTTCTAGGAAGCGCATATGAATTATCTGTCTGTCTTGATGGGTTCTCAGGAGGTGGGTGGCACTTATTACAACCAAAATGGAGATCTCACAAAAGAAGAAATAAATTATTTTGTAAACCAGCTGTAGATGCAATGGGGTTAGGGGAACAATTTTTTAGTTTTCTCAGACTTCATACAAATAATTTGAAAGTTTGAGTTCTAGCTGTTCTTCATTGACTGTTCATTAAAGGTTACAATGTAGCTGTGGGCAAAGCTTTGTTTTACAAAAAACCCTCATGTTATTTCCTTTAACTGGAGCTGAATCTTGGACTGTTTTCTCATATACAAATTCTGTTGGCCTTTTACAGGAGCCTGTATATAAGATTCCTGGAAATAAATAGTTTATGGAAATACTTCTTGAGAGCAGAATTCTACTTGCTGGAATGTAAGGAAAAGGTAGAAACTTCTACTAAGTTATCTAAATAATGTGTTTTAAATTATTTACAGTGATGCTCAGTGTGTGGCCAGAATTTGGTCCTCTTTGCAGCTATTGCTTCCCTCGCTGACTCGGCAGTTAACAATAGTAACAAATATCCAGCTCTGTATTGAACTCTTATTGCTCGCAGTAAGCTATATACTCATAATTTATGTCTTCCAGACAGTCCAGAATATTGGGCACTTCTGCAGATAAATGGAATAGTGACAGTATTCTGAAACTGATTTCTTAACAAATGTCACCTTTCCAGTTCTAGTTATACTAATGCTGCTATCTAGAAATGTTTCTTCTCTTAATGGTGGTTGGAAGCTGCAGTGTAGAGCAGCTTTCATTAGGCAGGCTTTTCCTTGGATTCAAAGGGACTTTTGTGTGAGTAGAGTACTGTTCAACACTGAGATGGGAGAAACAGGTACTTGGAGTTTACTCCATATGTTTTTTTATTGGCTTGCTTGTTTGGGTTTCATTTGTTATTGATTTGGGTTTTCAGTTTTGGTTTCTTTTTTGGTAAGAGAAATGTTCTATAACTTTTTCACTGTGTACACACTCTATCAGGAGATAAAACTGTCTCTTAGTGACTTAGAGATGTCAGTGGCTGCTCACATGAAAATTCAGTGTCTTTAAAGAAAACAAATTTGATTGGTGTCTCTTCTTGGGGAACACATTGTTGAGACACTGTACTATTTTTATTGCCCCAATCTTCACTATTTGCCTAATAACTGATAGTTTTAAGCAAATTATGATAGTTGGATGAGGCGCAGAAAAAAAGGTGACTTTAAACAACCATTCATCTGCTCAACTTCAGATGCTTCCCTGAAGCCTCCACTAATGTTATTTTATACTTGGCTAAAAAGGGTCATTAGCCCTGTAGACTAGCAACGGGTGACCATCATACAGCAGCTGCTAGACCCTTAATCCTCCTTCCAGTTGATCTACTGCAACAAAAGTTGCAAGCTGTGATGTACACCTGGCCTTTTATGCAAACCATACTTTCTTGAAGATAGATCTGTTATTTCCATTTCTCTTTCATGTAATATTTTCCAAGGCAATTTAGGAGATAATCAACACTGTACAGTCCGGGACACAGTTGCAGCTGTTCTTTGCTAGTCTTGTTTGGGGGAAAATTAAGAGGACTCTGTATTCAATTTGGCAGCCAAACTGAAAATGGGGAGGAAAAAAACCTCTGAACAACCAAAAAGAAGGACTATTGTTTGTTGTTTTACTTTGAGGAAGCCCCAAAACTTCACATTACATTCACATAATGTGGCAAATGTGGGCTGAAATCCTTTTCTCAAAAGATGTTTGAAGCTAGGCCTCCCACAATGTAGAACACACTTATGTTTTAAATCAAAAGTGCTTGAAAAAAAATTTCAGAAGCATAAAAACATGTAATCCTAGTATTTACTTTTTTTTTTTTACTTTGAGTTTGTCCTCTAGAATGGATTTATTTTGCAAGTAAATGATTCACCAAAAAAAAAATTGCCGAATTGTTGTATGGATGCACATTAGCCTATGTGGGAGCCAAGATGAGAGAGAGAGAAGGCTACATATGGAGGGGCTGAAGCCTGACAAAATGTACATCTACCTCAGACACAGGGAAGGGGCTAGAGCTGGGTATGTACTCGCAACAGCTGAGTTTATACTTCCTTGCATTTTCTAAAATGTGCCTGGGGATGGTGTAATTATGGCAAGATAAAGCCATTTCTGTTTTCAAAAAGAGTATCTGTAAGGAAGAGAGAGTGACCGCTGTAGCTGTATGCTTTGCTTTCTAACAAAGGTTTGGCAGACCAAATAGTATCCATTGCTTTGTATTCTGCCTACTGATAAGTATAGGTGGAATTTCTTGTTTATCTTTTTTATTGCTATTGGACACTTACCTAATGGTTTCAATGACCTTTCCCACAATGAACCTTTAATGCTTTTTCTGATGATCTGATTGTTGATTGTACTATTCAACTCACATTCCCTAGTGTAGTTCCTTGCTTTCACGTTAAATTAGTTTACAGTTGTTTACTCTGGCCTAATTTTGACATCTGCTGGATCAATCTCCTGAATGACCAAAATCTTTTTGAAGCTCAGGGCATTGTTCTCTTTGTTCGCTTTTCTCCACACTTAGAAGACTTGAAGAATTTATAACCATTTACTGGATTTCTAAATTTACATCATATTTTATTTAGCAGTTTTTAAAGGTAAAGAAAAGTTATTGAACAGTGCTTAATATTGACACTAGAGATAAGTAATGTCACAACTTGGTTTGGTTGCTTAGTTTCAGGTTTTATAAATGTCAACAGAAATGGAATAAATTTTTTCCAATAGAAGAAATTATGGCATATATGGAGAGGAAGAAGGGACCAAGGAGAAGGCTAATGCTCTGACACAAAATCCTGAATAGGTAGTGTGCTGGAGTGGCAGGGGAAGGAGATTGAAGCAAAGATGGGGTATTTCAAAATGTAAAGCCCGAAACTGCTAGGTTTGAGGGACTGAGTGAAGAATTAGACACTGAAGGCTTTGATATCTTATCAAAAACACATCCCATTCCACAGCTTCGGCATCGGATCTAAGATTGCTGAATTTAAATGGCCTTTTACTAATGAGGAATAAAGTGTGGGTTTGTAGTCCCTGCTTCTAGAAGATGAAAAACCTTGTTGCCATCAGTCACTGTGAGCTGTTGTAACAGAAGTTTGTAAGGGGTCTAAAGGTCCTCATACTGCTAGGAACTATTTGAGTTTCTGTGTCAAGCTGCAAATTTCTGCTTTTCCAACCTCCTTTTCTTCTTAACCAGAAAAACGTGTGTATATCTGCACATGCAGCTACATTCAGAAGTTAAATTATGCTGAAATTTGAATCCACTCCCATCCTGGAGGTATAGTCTGATGTTGTTATATTTTAATTTTGTTATTGTTTTTATTTTCCCTAAATAGCCAACAGAGCTCACCCAGAAATAAAAGCGAGCCGAGTGTCGTAGAAAGTGTGTGTGTGCGCGTGCACACGTTACTCGCTCCTACCGACACCGGGGGCTGCGCAACGGGTGACGTGGGGGATTCGGGAGGGGAAAGCGTGGGAGGTTGAGCACGGCAAACAGATTCTCCCCTTTGCTACCGGGAATTTGTTTCTTGTGGGGCAAATCACTTTAAAGTAAACCCTGTTTGCTAAACACAGCCTGAATTTGGACTTTTTCTCGCTCCTGAAACTTGTTCTGCGCTCAGCAGGGACGCTGCGCGGCGCGCTTGCTCTGCTCTCTGCGGCCGCTGCGGGCACACGCTTCACTGCCGGCAGCTCCGAGCTCCGCTCAGGAGGAGGCGCGGGCCGAGCCCTCCATCGAAGGGGCGGCGGGAGCGCGGACCGTCCCTTCCCCCGCCGCACCGGGCATTGTTCAGCTTATCCGCCCGGCCCCGCCCCTCGGCTCCGCTCGCCCTGGCCGCGCACGGGGCTCGCGCGCTGCGCGCCCGCGGAGNGATGCGCCGCGGCGGGAGGGTGGGGGCGTCGCCTGTCGCCGCCAGGAGGAGCCGCCGGTGGGCGTGGGGCAGGGCGGCGACAAGTGTTCGGGGGAGCAGGGGCAGCTGCGAGGGCTTGGTGTCCCTCTTCCGCTCCCGCCCGGTCCCTGGTGCGAGTGTCGCCCGTCTGAGCGCCCTTCCCCGCCCGGCGGTTCCTCGGAGCGGTACCAGGCGGGAGCTGAGGGCTCACCTCTGCCTTGCCCCTTATCTCACGTGGTCTCCCGGCGGCGGCTCCGCGGCCTCTGGCCGCTACTCGCCGCTACCCGGGCGGCTGCGGGGAATCGCTGGCCGCGGGAGACGAGCGGTCCGGCGGCGGCAGCCTGATCGAAATGCGCGGAGGGGGTTGGGCGGGGCGGAGACCCCCGCCCGGGGCACGGGGAGCGGCCCTGCCCTCGGCCGGGGGCTGGCAGCGCCAGAGCGGCGTGACCCTTTCGGGAGCGTCTTCTGGTTGGCTTCTTTTTTCTTTTTTTCC
>VYZX01027912.1:71899-98098 GCA_013401335.1 Brachypteracias leptosomus | reverse complement strand
TTTTTTTTTTTTTTTCTTTTTTCCGTCGGGACTGGCAGTGGCTCACTCTTAACCAGAGGAGTCTGGAGGCGTTTATAGAAAAGCTGGTGGACGCTTTTAGTTCTCAAAGCCAGGGTCTCCTGAAGAAATATGAAACACTTCTCAGTAATGAAAGGCATATGTTCTGTGAGGAAGACTTTTCCTCATCTGCCTTCTAACCTGGGGAGAGTGGACGCAAGGACTAATATTTATGAGGAGAAGGTGGCTGTTCTATTAAAACACTGAGGTTTGGTGCTGCTGCTACTTCACAACAAATTTTTCCAGTTTTTCCCACTCAGAAATGCTTTGTCATCAGCTTCATGATTTTCAAAGTGGTGGCATTATTGTACAACTTGTTGCTTGTCTGAAAAAAAAAAAAGCAACATATCTAAAATAACACAACTTTAAAAGCATGGACTTACTATGGGAACAGGTCTAACATTGTGCTACTTAAAGTTGACTCTGAAACTGGCTAGACTTAAAAGAGGCATATCATTTAAATAATATGAAAATCTCTGTCTCGATATAAATAGATATCACACTTATTAAAAGTGTAATTGCAAGGCAGAATTGCAAAGTACCTTTGTAGCCATGAGAATTATATGTGGGAACAGAAGAAACTTGCTTAAACATTATGTTTAATGTAAACTTCACTTCAATCTACTTGAGGTGTTTAGAATTGCTTAATTATCTACATTATTTTTATGGTCTCCTCTGTACTCTCATAGGCACTGACTTTAAACAGTAAACAGAAATTAGAGCTGTTAATTTGTATTAAATTCTGAAGTTTTCTTCCCCCTCCCCCTAGCGCCCCTGGAAGGCTTGCCAGATTAATTACAAAAACAACTGCTTTGGCCACGTTTCCTCTGATACTTTTAAATTGCAAAGACAAATAAAGCAGAAATAATGGAAAAATAATTGAAGTGCATTAGGATAACACATGTTGAAATACATAGCGGGAAAGTTCAAAATGTTAAAGGTGCTACTACTTCAGCTGGTCTAACCAAATACAAACTTCTGCAGCGTGACCTGTTTCACATTGCGTTTTTAGGTCATAATAACTTTTATTTTTATCTAAAAGCAGTTGAATTTGAGGTTTTGCTGCAGATATGTCTGCAACCCATGTTAACTTTTTGGCTGTGATGTTACAATTTGGGGTTTTTTCCCTAATAGTGTTTGCCATAGAGTGTAAACATTGAGAATTTCTCATGGTGTTGAGAGAATAATAGTAGGCATTGTGTGAGCTGCTGGAACCATACCTGACTTTGCCACCTGGAGTTTGCTGCCTTGAAATGAATCGCTTTTTCTGACATGGGGAACTTTGCAGTAGCATTCTATTTTTCATTTTGAGTACACTTAATTGCTTAGTTATACCAATATAATCTCCTCCAAATTTGTGCATTTTTAAGGTGTACTAAAGGAGAGCAACACCCTTTAAGGTAACTGCACTGAGATTTGCAGATGAACTTTGATACTGAAGTATTTTTAAGTCTCTTTTCTCTATCTTTGCTTTGATTGCCTTTCATATTAAAAGATAGCAGGCTGAAATGCCCATAATAACTTGTTTCAGGATGTTTTCCTTTCTGAGACGAACTGTGATAGGCCACAGTTTCTTGCTTGGCACAATCTACACCAAGAACATTTGTCCTATCAGATCAAGGCTGTCTCTTATCTTAAGACACAGGATGCTGAATACAGCTTGGTGGTTGATGCAGGCAGGGATGTTGCTCATCATCTATATCACATTAAGTGTTTTTGCAGTTGTATTCAGTTGGAGTAACATTTCATGGTAAAGAACGGGTCTCAGGGTTTTAAAGGTAGAGAACTTGATTCTTAAGGTTTCCAGAATAAACATTCAGGAAAGAAACTTTTCTCGCAAAATAAGCATACATCATAACTAGCTTTTGAAATAACTTCTGCATGCCATTGATTTTTATGTCATGCTGTATTTGCTGTAGAAATTAAAATTACTTCAAAAAATCAAAACTCTGTATAATACTTCAGTTAAGCATTGTAATGTAAAGCAGTGTCATCCTGAAAAAAGTTTTGGATCTTGTCAGTATAAAAGTGTTAATTCATATTTCCGTAGTAATCAGCATTTTTCTTTCTCTTCCACCTCCTTCCCCTCCAATTTAAGGGTTTCATCTTTGGATTGTCAAATGGACATTAAGCAGCACTGGGTGTTAACTGCGAGAGCTCTATAAGCACAGCAGCTGCTGGGATGTTGCGGCAGAACGGTGGAAGTAACAAGCGTGGTTTGGGATTAGCCCGACTGTCTACCTCCAACTTCTTCACCATCTCTAATTCAGGAAATTGGGGAATGGGACGCAGCACCAAGAGCAGCTCTCTGAGCAGCATTAGTTCCAACTCCGACTGCTATGATAATCCTGTTGTTGATCCAGAATATATCATGCAACTGGTGAATGATGTCAGAAAATTTGCAGATGTGCTACTTTATTTGAAGGAAGCCATTCTTTCAGAAGGTACGTCAGTTGTTTTTGCTCTTCATTCTTAGGTTTTCTGAAACTCTTACAACTTCATATGTTTTCAACTAGGCTTTACTGTGGTTGTTTCCCCTTACCCTTTACCTTCCTCCTTTATCCTCCCTTCCTCCCTCCTCCCCCAGTGTTATGGTTACGGGAAATAGTGGTTGTTAGTTTGGGTTCTGTATTTCCTCATCACAACACTGTGCAATCTGTTTCATAATCATAATAAGGGAAAATATGCTTTTAGCAGGCTGTCTAGGCTGATGCTAAAAGTTAGCGAGACCATCAACTGATTAGTTTTTAACCACCTAATGTTTTTTTTGTTATTCTAAAGAATTCTGTTAATATTTTGGTGATGTTCCAGTTTCCTAGGTTGGTTTAGTTTTTGAAAGTCTTACCTGCTAGTACTTTGAGTTTTAAGGTAGGATGTAACTCTTTGCAGTTTCCTCTACAAGGTTAAGAATCTACCATCTTCTGCCAGCGGGTGGAAACTGCAAATTTTCTTGCTTACAAGAAGTGTGCGTTTTTGGGTGTTTCTGTTTCTTTAGGGAAGTGATATTTGTCCATTTTTGATCATCACCAGGGAAACTTCTATCTGAATTCTATAGAAATGTTATATGAATAGCTGAAATGACATCCAGAGCAGTTTTATATAAGATGTTGTGAGTGCTGAACATCTGCAGTCACCTCTGTGTTTCAAGCGAGTCAGCCCACAGCTGAAATAGCTCTGCCAAAAGGAATGAGCAAATCTTACCAGAGCTATATTTTGAGACTAGTGATCACTTCATGTCCACAATGTTTTTGCTGGGCACACAGGATGAGCAGAGTTGTTGGTGAGGTAGGGTGTCTGGTGCCTGCTGACACTGAAATGGGCATCCTGTAGGAAAGGACTATCAAAGTACTGAGATGTTCAGTTGCCATGCAGCAGTTGTTAATTAATGTTCGGTTGCAAATTTTGGACTCAGAAGATCCAAAAAACCAGCCTGGAAGACAGGAATTGTCTTCTTATTTTATACTACATTGTGTAAGTTGTGAAACAGTGTTGCACATTTAAAGGATTGTTAATTTATAAAGGAGAGATGTTTCTTTTCCACATTTGGAAGTGGCTTTTTTGACCAGAATCTCATAACATATTGAGTTCTGCAATACTGGGTTTGCTTGCTGCTGGCTAGAGACAACCTCCTAGAAGCTGCATAGTTTGCATTGTATTTCTCCATCTTATTTGTCTTTGGAAGTGTTTACATTTGTCTGTCCAAAAACTAACAAATACATACTAAGGTGATAGAACAGACTTCTTACAAAATTCTGATTCATAATACTTGCAGCTTGCCATCATCCTGAAATTAGTTACATGAATTATTCCAAGGTGGAATCAATTGCAGAGATAAGAAATTAATTTATTCCTTTTTAGACAACATTAGTCTATTGACTTGATGCAGATTTTGTTGAATAGTAAAATTTTTCTCTAAAGTTTATGAAATAAGAACTAAAAATAGATTCTGCTGCCAGCTACAGAAAAGAAGATACTTTTGTGTATATGCTGCATACATCTTCAAGCAGTTCAGAAGTGACAAATACAAGTGGTGCAAAGGAGTCGCATCAGTGAGTGGTTGTATTTGCCTGGTAAGCATTTCTAGATCTGCTATAGGTCCTTCAGCCCCTAACCATTCTTCCTTCACCTAGTTTCTACATCTGCTGTTAGGTGTAGTATTGCCACTTTGGCAGATTTGTCTAAAACCTCCTTTCTCTGCATGGTAACTTCACTCTTGACCACGTGGCTGCCGGTTTGCCAGGGCCGGCCAGCCCCCTGCCGAGTCCTGCACCAGTAGGGAGGCGAATTCCAGCGGGTGCGTGCCTTGAATCTCATACTGACCGACGGCTGTGTTCCCTGCTCATGTTATCAGAGCTACCTTGGAAGGGCAAAGCAGTTATTTACCCATGGTTCACTTAACATTATCCTGATGTACTGATACTATCTTGGATGTAAAATCTAAGCTATTATGTATTATAACATGTATTCGTGTCTAAATGATCATAAGTACCTTTGGATTATGGACTTGTATGGTGTTTTGTACAGTACCAATGCAAGTCAATATATAACATGAAGGGAGAATGTCATAGAAGTGAAATTTTCTGTAGATTTCAAGATTCCTCTTTGCATTATGCTGATGTAATAGTCTCATTGTCATAATGCTGAATAAATTCTGGATATTACTTTTCAACAAAGGTAAACCTAACATTGTAACTTTGATTATTTTCGGATTCTCACCCAACAATGTTTGTTGTATAAGCTGAAATCTAGAAACTTAATCTCCTTGCTAGCACCAAGTAGGAAACATTTCTTAATGATACTTCATATAAGCCAGAACACCTCAACTCCCTACGCCCCTAAACCCACAAACAAAACACCCTCTAAATATAACTGCAAAGTTGGAAAGTTTGTCAGCTGTTTGGACACGAGGGAGCTGCAGTTGCCTCTTGTGTTGAGTGAAATACCATATGTTCCATACACTTCAGTTCTTACTGTCCGTTTTTTAAATTCCATTTTGAATTTAGGCATTGTACTTACTGGATGTAACAATCTGTTATTAGCATCCAACTTGAGGCGTAGGATCAAGATATTTTACCAATGTCTTCGTTAAAGAAGAGGTCTGGGCATTTTTTTTTTTAACCTAGGTCAATGAATCCCATGCAGTCTTACAATAAATTTTTTACTGAATCTTATTTGGCAGGCTGAACCTGTAGTGGTTGAACAGTTAGAGCATCATTCTTCTGGTCCAGTCTTCAGTTAAATTTCCAGATGAATGAGATTGTGTCATGGCTGATATTAATAAGGATAGTTATATTGGCATCATGTCTTTGCACTTGAACTGAAAGGTCTTCTTCATTTGTACCATTTGTACTTTGAGGTCAGAGGTAATGGAAATATATTGAGGACACTAAATAAGTCAATCTTCTTTCCTTTCTGATAAGAAGAAAATTAAAATAGTTCCTCAGAAATCCCTGCCTGGATGGCCAAACTTGAGAGAACGTGTTGAATTATTACCCAGAAGACTCAGATCACTACCTGTAATCTGTGCTACTCTTAAAAGTGTTTGAGTTTTCAGTTTTATTGATGGCATTTTGTATTCTTAATGTACACCAGGTTTAGTTCTTATTTCAGTTTTAATGTAGATCCTAAGTACAAACTTAAGTCACGATGGCTTGAAAGCTGGTGAGTTTTCATTTTCTTTTGAGTTCCAATAGTAACATTTCAGCTATCAGTTGAGAGTGAGAATCTAAATGTTGCCTTCAGCTTACACCTCTTTGAAAAGGTAGAGCATACAGTAAAGTACAATCTAAAGGCTGGAGCTGTCTGTGATCTTCAGAGGCATGGTAGAGAATGTTTTAGGAACTGAGAAGTTGTTTGCCTCCTATGGAGACCTGCTGAGGGCTCAAGCTGACCACAGTATTGAAAATACTTAATTTGAAGTGTGTGAGGTATACTTAAGGTAAATCCTGTAACTTGAAGAGGTTAATTCTTGTCCTGAGGCATGGGTTTAATGTATCTGCAAGTAAGCACTGTTGAATTTTGGGGCTGGGTGACTTTTATATGCATAATATGTTCTTTTGGAGAAGGGAGGTATGGGGTAAATGCTATATAGCGTCCAATATTTTCAAAATACAAGGATGCCTATCAGTCGTAGAAGCTGTATAGAAAGGATGTAAGCTGCTTTTGGGGACAAAAGTTGTGGGACCTACTTCAACAAACTTCTGTTAGAGAATTTATCAGTTCGAAAATAATACCGCTTATTGCATAGATACTTATTCTTAAATAGATTCTCAACTTTGAGTATTTACATGTGAGATTGGTGACACTATAGTCTGTGCTGTTACTGCATATAATAAATTCCAGTTGCTTTAAGCAAATGATGCCACTGTGTGGTCTTTGCTGAAATGAGGTTCATTTACTTAGATTTAAAAGGACTATACAAAAGAATATTTAGGACACAGTCTGAGTTCCTAATTAGATATTTTACTAAGTGTTTCACTTTTAAACAGTAAATGGTAGCTTTTACTTGTATCCCATCAGAGATGAGGGGAACATTCCTGTTTCCCTAGTCTGAAGATAGTTAACTACTAGTTTTGTGACATCTGCTATTTATTTTTTTTAAGGAATGTAATGTATGCTTCATACTGTAAAGTCTGCCCTTGGGACTGTGGGAAATACTGTGTTTCATTATGAATAGCTGTAAGGGTAAAATTTGCATGTGGTTTAAAAGTGCAGGAGTAATTATGCTTTAATATATAGTCTCCTTGACTGTACTTCAGAATGTTTTAGAGTTATTGCTTTTATCACAAACTTTGAAGTAATCTTCAAAGTGTGATATCATGTGCTTTGTGCAGGTAATTCCGCATCCTTTTCATGAGCAAAAACTTTTTTCCTTGAGTTTATCATTATCTTCAACTAATTTAAATTGTAGCTTATTCTAAAATGTTAATGTACCCTTTTTCCAGATATCTTAGAGCATCAAGATAAAGCTCTTACCTTTCATTGCAGATTTCTCTTTGAAGATCAGATTTTGCTGTCTGGTTTCTTAGTTTGATGAGATTATGTATTTATTTTTATTTAGACTGAAACAGAGGTAAGAATACTGGTGAAGCTGGATGGCCTGGTCAGGAGTGTCTGCATCCTCTTCATAGTAGCAAAAATACTTTCAAAAGGATCAGGAATGCTACCTAACTTGAAACCTATCGGGTCCTTATTTTTGAGGGATAAGATATTCAGCCCAGTGGGACAGTTTTAAAGGTGTGTCAAGTTAAATAGTTTCCTTAAAATAAGGAACTTGTAGTCTCTAAGTGACTTCAAAACCTTGTTTTAGTACTGTGGAGATTAGTATTAATTGCATGTTACACCAAAAGCCAGAAGCAGTCTACTGAATATAGTGCCTGAGAGTCAAAGATAAACTATTTTTCTTCAGCCCTTTCAGACTTGATATAATATGTGCCTTAATTGTACTGTCTGTACTTTTAGTACAATTGAGGCACTGTAGTATTAGTGTTTCATTTTTTTATTTCTCTATTTTCTTGAAGTGAAACCATTAGTGTCCTTTTTCTGAGGTGGTATTTTTGAAAGTCAGTTTGTGCTGTTTTGCTAGGGAAATCTGAAGTTCTTTAGCTATTGCAGTGAAGATTACCAAATGAAATTATGATCATTTATAATACTAGGTGTAATTTTGCTGTTTGTTCTTCACTCCAGTTTTGATGTTCCTCTATGAAAGATGCTGTCTTTGATACACCTTAAACTGGATGTATTTAACAGTCTAATGACACCTCATAGTATAAATGCTTGGTAGGTGGGCAAACGGCTCTAAACAAAAGCTCATTGCAATAGTCTCTAGAAGGAATGTTTGGGGGTTTTGTTTTGGGGGAAATTGTTTTTTTTAAAATTCTGTCAGGAAATGGTACTGATTTTCTGTTTGATAGTGTTTCGTGTCCTAAATAAAAAAACTTTATGGGAGAAGGGAAAATAAAATGTTGTCAGGGCTGCTAACTTTTGGGGACCGTGAGAATCACGGAATCACAGAATGTTAGGGATTGGAAGGGACCTCAAAAGATCATCTAGTCCAATCCCCCTGCCGGAGCAGGATCACCTAGACCATGTAGCACAGGAACACGTCCAGGCAGTCTTTAAACATCTCTAGAGAAGGAGACTCCACAACCTCCCTGGGCAGCCTGTTCCAGTGCTCTGTCACCCTCACTGTGAAGAAGTTTCTTCTTATATTTAGGTGGAACCTCCTGTGTTCCAGCTTACATCCATTGCCCCTTGTCCTATCATTGGATGTCACTGAGAAGAGCCTGGCTCCATCCTCCTGACGCTTTCCCTTAATGTATTTATAAACATTAATGAGGTCACCCCTCAGTCTCCTTTTTTCCAAGTTAAAGAGGCCCAGCTCCCTCAGCCTTTCCTCATAAGGGAGATGTTCCACTCCCTTAATCATCTTAGTGAGAACATAGTGAGAACTTAGAGAACATAGTGATTATCAAATGCCTAAACAGTCTGCTTGTGAATTGGTTATATGACCTTCAAGAGTCCTTGGAAAAAGACAGAGGAAGTCATGTAAAGCATAGCACATTGTTTCTCTTATTCCATGTAGCACAAAAAAGGGGAAAACAAACTGTCTAGTAGATGATAAACTCTATTACAGAAATCACAACATTTGAGAATGTTGACAAATAGTCTGAAGTGGAATTTTAATCACTTCCAGGATCTACCAAAGTGTTACATACTTGTAGTATCTGAAGAATAATTTAAACTTATTATTAAAATACAGCCTTTGTTTGTACTTTGTAGCTCTTCTCAAATTTGGTCCACAGGGAACTAACTGCATGTTTAAAATGTATTAGCCTGTAATAACTTTGTTCATCCTTTTGCTGAACTGAATAAGGTGTTAAAAGGTGGATTCTGACAGTTTGTATTTGCTGCTCTGGATGTTACTGTTCCCGTAGCAGAGTTGGCAGAAGTTACCTCGAGAGCCACAGTAGCAGGGAAGCCAGGACTAAACCAGACTGGGGCAAGTGTGAGGCAGAAGGAGTGTGAGTGAAGCTGCTCCTGAAGAAATTACAGGTTTTTCTGCCCTACCAACAGCTGAATTAATGGTAAATTTCTGTAACTGTTGAAAATTTGTAAGATGCGCCTAAAATTTGTGTTTTGTTTTGTTTTCTTATTGTAAAGCTTGTTATGTTTAGGGCTCTGTTGTAAAACATGCTAATAGTATCCTTTCACAGCAGCTTAGGAAAGAAACAAATGTGAGCTGCAGTGATTTCATCACTTTTTGCTGGCACTGGCAGTAGTTCTCTGGTAACTGTGTATAGCAAGGCAGTTCTGCAGGCAGTCTTAATTCTGGGCCTATGGCATATTTGAATTTGACAGTCATCTTTTAAACTTGCCTTCCTAAAACCTCCTTCTTACATGGAAAGACGTGTGCTTCCAGTTTTTCTGACCTGGAAATTCCTTAGTACACCCTGACACATATCTTCAAGCAGTAGTCACTTCTAAATATTAGTTCTATCAATCTGAAATTGAAACTGTTCTTTGACAAATGTGAAGTAGTCTTTCAAGCTAAGAGATGTAAAGGATGTAAACAAGCATAAGAACAAAGTAAATACTTTCTTAACTTTTTTTTAATAAAGTTTATTCCTGTGAACCCAAAGTCAATAGTAGAAGTGGGTTTTTGTTTGTTGTTTAACAGGTTCTGATGTTTTTTATTGCAAAACCTGGAGGAAGAAAAAAGGCACGTAAACTGCTTGTCTTAGTTGACCTCTAGGATCACAGCAAGCCAGAGACCTCCTGGTCATTTCCCCATGCTTCCCTTACTTTCACACTGTCCTTTCTTTCTGTTTTTTCATGAGCAGAAAGCACTGAGATCGCTGTCTGTGAGTCCTGTTCCTGTCTGGTGCCAGATTCCTCAAACCTGGAAGTTCTGCAAAGAAAGCAGAAGATTGATGTACTCCAGAGAACTCTGTGAAAACTAGCGAAGCCTGAAGGAAGGCAAGCCCACAGCAATCCAACAAAAAGTAGTTTACTGAGTTTTATTCGAGACAGCCATAACTATGGACCATGCTTTCTCCCAGGAAAGCTACATTTAAGCCAGGAGAGAGATTTTCCCCCTTTTATTTCCATTTCACTCCAGATCATTCCATGCCCTGTTTTGCCCAAGCTTCTTGTTTTCTACAAGTCTGCCATCTTTCAGACTTCTGTTAGGGAGTCTTGGACTTCCAGACTCTGTGACTAGAGCCAGGGTATCTGAGCACTTTCTTTTGCTTTGCAGGTTTGCGATATTAGAGCACTGCTTTTAATTAGTCTGCAGTTGTGGAACAATTCTGGTGTTTGAACAAGCAGAGAAAAAAAACAACCTCCTCCTGTAGTTCAGTTCAAGCAAAGCTGTGTTCTTCATAGCCAAAGTGTAAGCTGCCTTTTAAGTGCAGGTTGCTAATGTTGGATAGTAAATGCTATTTCTTCAGTTTCAGAGAAGACTGAAGTTAAATAATAACTTAGTGGACCAGCAGATAAGTTTGTGTCTGATAGTACTACCCCTCCCCCAGTTGCATACTCCACATTCCTTCAGAACAAATGCTCACTTGTTGCTATAGTGTCTAAGATCAGCAGTCAGGAGGGGTGTGTGTGTTTCTTGAAGGCCTGTGAGTGTTTAAAATGTAAAATCAATCCTTACGTGCAGTCCAGATATTTTTGTTGACTTAATTAGCATATCTCGCTTTAGAAAAACTCTGAATTTGTAAAAGAACAGGGGCATTTTCCGTTTTTATGTTGCTTTTGAAGTGCAAAAAATGTAATACAAGGCAAAACTCTATTTTCCCTCCCTTTTGCATTTCTGATGTACAAAAGAATCTCAAAACACTTAAAAATCCTTAGCTAGTTGTTAATTACAATTACCTTCCCTTTCTGTCACAGCAACTAGACTAATGAAACTGAAATTACAAGATTAGCAAGATGAAAGGTGAGTAGTGAGGAAGTGAAGTCAGATTTTTTTTTTTAATGTAAATGTAAAGTTAGGTCTTTCAGCAACAAAAGTTCTTCTAATATAGTTTGCTGCTTAAGAAACAGAGGAGCCCTTGGACACAAACTTGTCTGTCTCAAAGAACTATCGTAACACCTGAAAGATAAGATTTGATCCATATCCAGTATGAAGTCTTGCGTTCTTAACAGCAATTCCTGTGTAAATGTTGGAGCTTTTGTCTTTAAAAACAAAACACACACCCTACACCCCCCCTCACCCTAATTTAGTTTCTTACTCTTGGCAAAACTCTTGTAAAACAAGCAAAAAATACTCTAGTATTATAGTGTATTCCCAAAAATATTCCACTTTCTCATTTCTGGTGCATCAATTTATCAAAATTGCAACATAAAACAAGAGTATCAAATACAAATAAGTTTTGCGTGCCTAACAGCATAGAGTTATGAGTTGTAACTGCCATCTTAATGATCTTGATTTCATGAAGATTTCATAGACTAAATTCCTTTTCCGCAAGTTTCATTGAGTGTGTTTGTTCTTCCTATTTATGTAGCTAGCTCACAGAACTGAAGCTGACTTGTTTCTTAATTCCAAGCAAGTGTTCATCTAGTCTGGCAGTTGCAGTGATTTGGTTAAGTTTGATCTAATGTCACATTATGGTTTGGAGTTAGAACTGCATGGCAGGGTAGAAGATTTGATAAAGAGCCTGGACATTGAGCTTTGTAGGTAACTGTTTCATTTTTTTTGAGGAAATAGGGAGTTTGAGTGCTCATTCCTTTGTCTCCTTAAAATGCCCCATTTTGTAGAAGATTGAGGTGACTCATGTAAAGCTGTAGAAAAGAGTTATGTTTGAGTTAAACTTTCATCTTAATGACATTCATTACAGAACAGTGTAACTGGAAAACATAGAACTTGAGGAATTTTTTTGTAGAAGCTGCGACTTAGCTGAACAAAGGTTTTTCTCTTTTTACCAGTTTTTCCTTGTTTACTGTTTGAAGTTACTTTCTTGGGCTAATTTTAAATATGTAGGAGTTCTTAACTGCCAATTTTGGTTATCCTTATTTTGGAAACCGTCAACTTAAGGCAAAAGTTGGTTTATCAAACTTGCCTCTTCAGAGTTGTGTTCTGACATGACTAAACTGCTTCAGATATTTGAGAAAATCCAGTTGTTGCTTAAATCTGAAGTGACAATGAAAGCCCAATTATTGTTTAAATTTCAAGTGGCAATGAAAATATATCTAATGTAAGTTCTTTTAAAAGCTTTTCACTGCTTCTTAACAATACTTATTTCTGTGTTAGGGCACTCACTTAACATAGTGATGCTTGTGAAGCAGCATTTAAAATGTCTCCAGCTGCTTTAGTCTAGAATGATGATCAGCGAATGAATGCTGGGACTTTGGTGTCTCACCTTGTGCATGTCTCTGTGTGTAATAACATACAGACTTTTTAGGGGTTTTATGTAAATGGATATTGGAGAATGTGTGGGAGAAAGAAGAAAGCTTAAAGTTCAAATTCTGATGACTTAAACGGTTCCAAAGAGCTATTGTAATAATATAGCATGTTCCCTTTATCAAATATGTTTATTTTCTGTGCTATGTTCAGGGCTCACAGGTGGGTGTTGCAACAAATGTTTGTTATTTTAAAGTTCTGTTAGTACTACCTGTCCGTGAGACATAGAATGACCGTGGTAGTATGTATGTTTCTCTGCATGCTGTGGATGCTAAAGAGAAAGAGAAGCTCTTATTTTGGAAAGAATAAAGCGTTTCTTCTAACTCTTGTAATGTCTTAATCCTTTTTCTAGTTTTAAGAATCTGCAAGATGTAGAAGGCCTGGTGAGGAAGTTTCAGCTAAGATGTTTTGAAAGTTACATTGTCTTTGATTAAAATAAATTGCAGGAGTGTAGATAAATAATTTTTAGGAAGTATATTTGTCCAGTGGAATTAAATCACAATTGTGTCCCCTCTCTCACCCCACTTCCTTTTCAACAAGAGTTTTTAACATCTTTAAAATTTGTGGCCAAATTCTAGTTCTGTAGCACAGGATTTTCAAAAGGTGCCATTCTCTAATCATCGCATTGGAAATTTTTCCAGTTCATCCAGGTATGATTGCTTTAGGCCTCGTGAACAAATTGAACATCTCGGTTGATATTCTACTTCAGCATATATACACTATGTATGACTACAGCGTATTCTTGGCTCTGGTTGTAAGATCTAATGTTGCTGAGGTTGGTTTTTTTCATTTATTCATTGTATATACGTTATATAAGATACTTTGTTCTAGATGCTACCACAACTGTGAAACTAAAGTCTGCCCAGAATTCAAAGCTAACAGCAAGTAGAAAAAAGTGTTTATTGGAATCACTAAAGTGAAGGTGCAGAGAAACATAACCACATTGGTCAATAACGTGGGCTGTGGTCTCAGCACACAAGTAGGTTGACTTCTACCAGCAGAGGAGCAGTTGGAGGCGGCAGCTTTTTGGAGGGATAGTCATATTGATAGTCATCTAGGTGTTCTGTGCTTCATTTGGTAAGGTGCAAATTGTTTATCTGAAAGCTTAGTAGTGCATGTGAATTGTCATAGTTGAGTGAAGACAGTTTGTGAGAGTCCTTGAGAAAGTGACCATGATAAATAGTTTATGCCAGGAGTGGAGAAGGGGAAACTTAATGGTAGATTAAGATTGCAGAGCAGTCAAATTAAATGCACTCTGGTATTCATGTTTAAGCCCCACGTTAAGAACCAGCAGAAAAAAGAAAGCAGTAAGTCTGGAGCATGTAAATAAATCAGATGCTTAATAACAAAGGAAGCATGTTGTACAGCATTAAATGCTGCATGCCATTGGGTGAAAAATTAAATGCATGGGGCTACTATTCAAATACATAGTTGACCAAATTCTCTCTGTTACAATTTTAACATTCTGTAGCTTTTACTGGTATGATTACCCTTTGGTTGTTTTTTTAATGTAGCATTGACTATCTGGAATAACAATTTCATTGGTAGTAGGGGAAAAACACAGTGTAAATCCAGAACCATAACACAGATTCTGTGGTTTGTCTTTTTTGCTTTTCAATTGCTGGGTATTTGTGCAGAAAACTACTCAATTAAAAATGAATAGTGAGCTGTGCAATGGGTTACTGTTGTCTTTTGGGGCATGGAAGCATCAGTGTGACGTCAGTTACTGTTATAATGACAGTGTCATCGTGTTTCTCCTGATGCGAAATCATCAAAGATGTTTTGGTGTGAAGTATCTGATACCAAAATATTGCAGAGAGGATTGACTGTTTCTGAATATAGGAAGTGGGAAGATTTGGAAAGTATTTGCTCTTGAGCATTCAAATGGCTCATCACTGTCACCTGTGCAGGTTGTATAGTCAGGCTTTACTGTCTTGGGTGGTTGTTTCAGCAGTACTTCGATGTTGGAACTTCAAATAATTCTTTATGTTCACCAGTTTTCTAAGACAGCTGATGGTATTGGCTGCTGCTTTAGTGATTTGATCCCACTTAAAAGCCAAGTTGGTTTTGCAGTACTTTCTTCTTCTAATTGACAAAACAAATAGAGTGCTATCACATCCAATAGTGCAATTGTGTTTAAAAGATCCTTTAAAAGAAATGCACAAAGTAATGCACCTCTTGTTTAACACCATATAATCTCATAATCCTGGCTTTGTGTGGTCCTTTGAAAACTAGGTGGGCTGGCAGCAATAAAATAGCTTCTTCACTCAAGCAGTGACTTAGGCTAAAAGTGGAAGGAGCAGCCATGTAGAACAAATAGTATTTTAGCCTAAAAGTAAAATGAGTTAAAGGTTAAGTAATTTTTTTATAATCTCTTGATGCTTGATGTCAGTTAGCAAAGGTTAAATTTATTTTCTTTTGAATTAATAAAACTTTCATACTACAGTGTCTGTCTGCCACTTGGATATACTAAGAATCAACTTTCTGGGGATAGTCTTTCCTTTTCTGACTTTTTTGGTTTTGGTTGGCTGGGGCTTTTTTCAGAAATTTGTGCTTTGAAAGTTGAGTATTACTTCATTTGTTTTCAGAACCTGAGCCAATGTGCAAGGAATGTAGTTACTTAAAACATGAAAAGTTTTCCCGTTTTATTTTAACAGTGTCTTCCATTTGTAGCTGTTTAGTCTAGGGACTAATTTATGAAGTATTAGTGAAATGCCCTTGAATAAGTAGCATACTACTAAAACTATAGTCGCAAATCCTGATGGATATGGCTTTCTGGTGAAATGTGACTGATCAGGCTTATTGCAAGTGTATTCATCGTAAAGAATGTAGTTTTACATTCCTTTGAAGACTTACAATTCTAACTTAAAATGTGCTCTGAAAGTGCTGAAGCATTATCTTCACCTAGTTTTATTCTTAAACTCCTGGAAGATCCAGGGAAGTAATATAAACAGTGGCCAAAATAGCCATGTGGTGCGTTCGCTCTCATTTGTCAGAAACAGGTAAATAAGGAAACTCCAGCAATTTTCTTTATTGGCTTTTGGTCTTTAAATTTTGGGTTAATAAAAGATTAATGTATTCCAAAGATTAAACTGCATGGCTGAACACATCTAGGTTAGTTGACTGGAATCTCAAGGCTAGGAGAACACAAAAGTTGAAGGAATGTAGCGTACAGCATATTGAAATAGATTAATGAAAAGCTGCATTGTGGTAGGTTGTTTTTTTTCCAAAAGACTTCCCCACGTGCACAAATGGGGACTTCATCTATGAATTTAAATGTGGAATGAATGTGAAGTGACAACTGTTCTGGTAATGTCAGTTGGCAAATCAACATAATGAAAAAATTTAACTACTTTCAGTGTAGGCAGAATTAAAATAAGATTTAGATTATTCATTATTCAGATGTATTTTGCCTGTACAACATGTATTTTCTTGACTTCCTGGAAATCTTGAGTTTATAACTTTCCTTTAATTTCTATAAATTAATCTAGTCTTGATTTGCCCTATTTATTTTAAGCAAGAAGGAGTTCTTACATGACTTTTGACTTCTCAGAAGTACAGAATTGGTCCATAATAAAATTGAGGTAGGAATGTTAGCCCAGTGTCAAGGGTTAGGGCTGGACCAGCCATTAGATGAATGACAGATGCTCTCTATTAACCCCTCTCTCTTCCCAAAGGGGAAGAGAAAGGGAATAAGGAGACTTATGGTTTGGAAGGGAAAACTAAGCCAGCTTTAATGAACATAATAATAAAATGAAAAAAAAATATATATATATATAAAAATATATAGAAGACTAATATCAGCCCCCCCGATGACAGTTATGTCACTGTCACCACTGATGGGTGGANTAACCCCTCTCTCTTCCCAAAGGGGAAGAGAAAGGGAATAAGGAGACTTATGGTTTGGAAGGGAAAACTAAGCCAGCTTTAATGAACATAATAATAAAATGAAAAAAAAATATATATATATATAAAAATATATAGAAGACTAATATCAGCCCCCCCGATGACAGTTATGTCACTGTCACCACTGATGGGTGGACAGGCACTAGGGAAGTCCCAGACAAACGAAAACCACCACAGTTTAACATCACGTCAGATACTAGTCAGCATGGTTAATGGTTGAATCTGAATGGATTAACTGATGTGTTTTGGTCAATCCGTGCTAGCAAGTGACAAATCTGAAAGATCTTTTTGAGTATTGGTGGTATATGTCAAAAGCTCATCATGCTAGAAATCTTACCTGGAAGGCTGGACTAAGGGGGGCTAGTTTTGTGGTTTATCCAATAACTATTTTTCTGCAAAAATTGCAAGCCTGNCTTAAAATATATTTTAAAAAAAATGCAAATACCAGATGCTGTTTCATTTTAGCCTAACTTATACAACCTAATCTTAAGATCAAATTTAGTAGTTTAGCAGTAAATAGGCAACTGACTTGCCAATGTTAAATCTTTTCTAGTATTATAAAAACATTATTTGCATATAATAAATGAAATAACACATTACTACTTTCAATATACTGTATTCAATAAGGTTTTTGCAGAAAATTGCCACGCATTCTCACTGAGTTGGATTTGTATGTTATTCTCAAAAATACCTCCCAAATGTGAATGCTTTTATGTCAAATGTAGGAATTTGGGTTACTATTTTTAATACTTTTCCTCCTTCCTAATCAGACTTCACATGTCCTTAGATTTTCTCAATTGAAATGATTGCTTAACTGTTTATTTTCCATAAATTTTCACTTTTGCTGCAATATAATGTGATTAAAACATTGATTGCAATGGATTCTGAAGCACGTGTTGCCAAAGACTGTATGAATTCAGTGTAGTCTTTTAATGATGCCATGACAACAAGGGTTGCTATGATACTGCTTAACAAAAAAGCTAGGACAGGCTCTCTTGCAATTTTGAAAGCTTCAAGTACGATGTTTCTTGACATAGGGATGGGTAGGTAGCTTCAAATTCTGCATCATAACACAGGATTGAAATGTGATGACTTCATTAGTGCCTTTGGCAGCTTTCAGCCTTGTTAGAGATTTTACAAGGATAAACTGGTTCAGGAATTCTTTGAGTTTTTGTTCTTCAGTGAATTAAAATGTTTCATTCCTTACATATGCGGCATGTTTATATAGCCAAATAAAGGAAGAAATATGATAGCTGGTTTTGTTTCTTCAGCAAATTAAAATGTTTTGTACTGTTTTCTCATCACTCCTGAACTGTGACCACGAAAAATTAAAATCTACAACATCATTAAATGAGAAGAAAAATCGTGTCTAGCCCATATGTTTATTGCCTTACAAAAGCTTCCTTGGGGCTAGACTAGACAGCAGTCACATAAGTCAACTTTACGATGGTCAAACCAAAGTGTAAAGCATGCTTTCACCATGTGTTTGATTAGTTCTTTTAGTGTTTGTGATAGTACCTCTGTCAAATCAGACAAGTATGGCAGGCTGTTAGTCATAGTAGAATGGGGCCAATAGGAGGGCAAAAATAAAATGATGGATTAATTTGGGACTGTTTCCCAAACTGCAGATGTAGAAATTAGGTGACTTCCACACAGTTCATTGTTGTATGATTGTTTTGTCTGCTCTGTGATGCTCACTGGGAAGTCTCATAGTCTAGATCAGGTTCAGAACTGAGTGCTGATAGTTTTGTAGTACGCAGTACAGACATTGATGAAGACGATAGTAACATGATTTTAGTTTTAAAGTTGTTTTACTTTGGATGAGCTTCATTCCCATGCTGACTCTTTTTTACCCCTGACCTAGGTGATATAACTACTAAATACTATGTAATTTTTCTCTACAACATAATGGAAATAAGATGTAATTTACCTTAATGCGAAAAATGAGGTTATTAGTAAATAAGAGTTGGCAGTCTTTTAGCCAAGGTATTGGTCTAACGGATTGAAATATTGGTTACTTGGAAGGATTCAGAAGAAATAAGTCTAAGATCAAAAGCAATGAGGAGCTGGCCCTTTGCAATCCATAAGGTGAAACTTTAATAGAACATTCTGGATCCAGATACTCAGATATTGGAGAAATTGCTTCCCAGTTTGTGTACTTGCTCTCACCACCACCCTGCAAGATTATTCTGTTTCGCTTCACTGGTTCTCCTGAAGGACATTGAGATTTATGTAGGAGATGTGAAGTGGTACTTAAAACCAGAATTGAGGCTTCTGTGTTTCAGTGGGAGTAAAAGGGGAGCTGAAGTGCACACTCCTTGGCTGATCTCAGGAAAGCAACAATTTACAAAGGGAGTCCTCAAAATGAGGACTAGACCTAGTGAGGATGATGGTTAGTCTCTGCCACAGGCTATGGCCCAATAGCTTTGCACACAACTGGTATTTAAGTGTTCTCATCCAGTTGCATTTACACTAGTGGTACCATCAATAGAGAGTTACTTCATGGTAAACATTTGTCAAAGACAAGGCATTTCATCATGTTCATGAGGGCAGAGAAACTATTTGTGCAGAAATACAGGTTACTTTGTTTATAGTAAGATTTTTCACAAGTGAGATGAGTTTATATGTATTCACCCCCCCAGTCAAAAGACTCGTCTACATATAAAAACCTGTGGCTGTAGAGAGCATGCATGGCACATTATTCCACACTGATAGTATCTTTCACTATGTGTAACATTCGTGAAAACTATTGAATGCACGAAGTAATCACATCTTTCTGCTTATAAAAAGCTTCTTATGGAAAGCAGGATCTTATTAGATGGTGTGAACCATAATATTTGCTTTGAAAGTCTCATATGTAATCTGACTTCAAGATTTTTTTCACAGATGTGTTACTTCTCGGTTGGTTTATCTAGATCAATACCCTGTCTTTCCTCTTCGTTAGTGTGACCAACCTCAGTTCTAAACAAACTTTTAGCCACAGCAATGCAATATTTGTATTAGTGGTTCCCCTCTCTCGTGACTGATGGAAATTGGGTAGTAAAGGGGAGAGTCTGCTGCTGTTGGCATTCATGTTCTAGATGGAGAAGCAATAAGCGGAATGGGGCAGGCATCTTCTGTATGGGTCTGAACAGCAATGTAGGATGTGCAGTGGCCATGGAGGGGAAAAACTGTATGTTAGTCTGTATTTATTTCAACAAATGTTTGCCAGGACAAACAGCTTCAGAAATGTTTGGGCCAACAATAAATCAGGTCAGACAAAAGAATACCAGCCAACTGACACAGCAGTGCGTTTCCTGACTGCATGCATTGTGACCAGCCCTCACTTGGCAGGGAGGGTGACTGGTGCTGACAACCATGATGAGCAAATTTTTTGTTTTGGATGAAGGGGATCCATAGCTGTAAGGCCATTATTGCTTGCTAATACTTACCAAACAAAGGCTTCCTGTTGAGAAATACCTAAAATTGGAAAATAGATAGCTTATGCTGTTTTTATATTAGAGATGGATGAGCAGTTATAAAATGTGGTGACCGAAACCATCCAGGAGTGGGATGCTAATGACAACAGTGTGCTGCTGAGATGGCTTGGTTAACGCTGACGGGCTTCCTAACTGCTTTGTTTTATCATTCTTGTACATTAGGTTTGTCAGCTTTAAATACACGCTTTCCCACTCTATTCTTTCTCCACTTCTCCTACAGAGTATGCTTTTGTGTGGTTGCCTTTGCATTTTGGAAGAGCTTGTTTCAGCTAATATAAATGACAGTTTAAACCCCAGTGATAGAAGATCCACAGATAGGCTACTAAGCTCTCTCCAAGCTTTTTTTTTTTTCTCCTTCTCTCAGTTTTAAGAGCTCTTTTTTGTTTGGGGTTTGTTTTTTTTTTTTTTCCCTGGAGGGGTAGAGGACTGACTGATTCTTCAAGGAGATTCCAGGAAACTGTAGTCTCCTAAGCAAACGGCTGAACTCATGTGCCTAGAGAGATCATCAGCTTTTGTAGTCCTCTGGTCCTGAGTACTGACTAGTCTTCCATGTCATGTTTTGTGTTATTAAAAGAAAAATCTTAAGCTTAAAACTGCTATAGCATCCATAGGTGGAGGAATTTCCTGTTGGACTTCATGTAGATGAATGTGTACAGTGAGACAAGAGACAGAAGAAAAACTGAAAGTAAATATTAATTTTTATGACTGCTTAGGTCAGATTGAATTGCTGCAGGAACTTGTTGGAGACGCATTTCCTCATGTGTTCTTTTCTCTGTAAACAGTATTTGCTCTAGTGTTGTTTTGGACTCCTTAGTATTCAAACTATTTCTGTTAATCTGGCATATTTAGATTGGTTTAGTACCTGAGGTTTATGAAACTGTCCTGAACAGGAAGTCTGTTTTAATGTCTGTTTGGCAAGTATCAGTTGCTGAATGCAGTTGTGGTTCCTGGTGGATTCTGTCCCCCCACCTCTCCAGGCAGTACTTGTGCCACAGACCTTTTGTCTTCTGGAGGCACAGAAACAATGTTTCAGATATTTTGTAAACAAATAATACAGTGATGGAATACAAAGACATCTCAGTTGGGTGTAGCTAGACCTTTGCTTTTGAGAGTACAAATAACTAATCTCATGCTTGAATGCATTATTTTAGTGATAGTGTTCTCCTGGATGGTATGATAAACATCTAATTAAAGTCAGCAGTTGTTTTTAACTTACTTTTTCCTTTGAAGCTTATTGCTTCTGTTTAAGACTTGAAGAGGTTTTCTGTCTTTCTCCTTCCCAATTATTTTGCTTTTTTGTCCAATTCTGTTGGTCTGGTAAGACACTACCAAATCTTAATATTAAGAAACTGCATTTTGGGATCAGGTATGCTTTAATTAGTATTTTCTATGATTCCTTTTTTTTTTTTTTTTTTTTTTTTTTTTNTTTTTTTTTTTTTTGCTTTGACCTAACCTGTAAGGGGCCTCAAGAGGCTCAAGTTTGTCATATGCCTGTGATGCACTCCTTCCTGAGGACTCTCAAACTGGGAGTAAACTGTAGATTGACTTGGCTGCTTTCCTGGTGCATTTCCCCTCCTCTACTACTTAGGTGTCCAAAAGTCTCCCCGCCATGTCACCAAAAGAATACGGTTATAGGGTATGTGGTATGAACATGGTATATGGGTATTCTGGATCACGTGGCTAGGAACTCTTCTCTCCAGCCACAAGTGGACACTTGTGCATCAGAAGACAGGGGCACCTTCATCTTGGTTAGGCAAGAGATGAAGTTCTAGTCAAATAGTGCACTTGTGCAGAACATCTCTAGTCAGTTGACTGCAATGTTCATGACTTTTGTGTACTGCATATATTCTGGTTAAACAAAGACAGCTGATGGGGGATGGGGAAGGTTTGTGGTACATAGCCTTCAAATGCATCCATAAAAGCCTATCTGTCCCAGTCTTGCCAATATAAATAATTGGTCCCAGTGAAGGATTGTGCAATATTTGTCTGCCTCTGGAGGTTTATATGAAGAGGAGAGACATGACCTCCATAGACTATCTGCTCCTTAAATATTTCAAAACTTAGGTCTACCCACTAGACATGTTTCTTAATGAACTAACTGGAGTTACCTTTTGACTATCTAATATCTTATTTCCTGAAAATAATGTTACTATAATTTTAATACATACTTTTTATATTGTCTGATACACTTTAGGTTTGTGGACATCAGTACAGCTCTGTTGTCTTTCTTTTTTCCCCATTGCCATTGCCTGGAGCTGCCCCGTATTCCCAACAGCATTTATTCTTGTATTGATGGAGTACAATTGAAGCTTTGATGGATTAAAGCCTGAAGGGACCTTTAAAATTATCATGATTCATTTTGACAGCTATAGAATTTCTCCAAGTATTATAACGTGGCAATGGCCATGCTGGCTTAGATTAAAGCTGTGTCTAACTCTGTGTCTGAGCTTCAATGACTGCCAAAAGTGAATAGCTAGAAAAAGATGAAAATGATAAGTCAGACATGTCCTTGGAACTCTTTCTGCTTAGGGCAGTTCTTGAGCTGTTGCAGGTTACATGTTTATTTTTGTACAATGATCAGTAGTTTAGTAGACTAAGAGTGGAGTAGTTGAGTGAAAAGAAGTTGTGGAGGCAGATTCAAAAGGCATTAAATTAATTCAAAGACAGCAGGTCTGTAATCAGTCATTGGAGTGCATAGGACTGTGGTGCAGCAGTTGTGGGTGCTGGGAGACTGAACTGCAGAAAGTGGCCACTCTTGCCTAGT
This sequence comes from Brachypteracias leptosomus, assembly GCA_013401335.1. NCBI lineage: Eukaryota > Metazoa > Chordata > Aves > Coraciiformes > Brachypteraciidae > Brachypteracias > Brachypteracias leptosomus. Next base: position 75,483 of record VYZX01027912.1, on the reverse strand, counting down.
CTCCTGAGCAGTGTTGCCCACTGCTGTGTAAAGCACAGGCTAGCTGGACATATGGCCTGACCTGGTAAGGCATTTATGGTCTCAGCAGTAGTAACACACAGGGAAACAGAAGAACTTGTCTGGTCTCTCCTTGTTTCCATGTAAACTTCTTGTGGCAATGGTGTCTTGGCAAGAAATTCCACAGGTCTTTCACATGAAGAATCACCCTTTTCTGTTTTGAATCTGGCTCCTCCTTGGTCTGTTTAATCATCTGAGGTGTGTTATATTTGACTGAAAGACATTGGTAAGCAGTTGATTCTACTCACTATTTTCATGCCTGTCATGATTTTTCTAATATTCTTTCATATGTAGTATAATCATCTCTTATCGAGGGTCTCAGCTTCCTCTATTGCTTGCATGGAAGCTGCTTCAAGCCTGGATTGCTTTTCCTATTAAATTCCAAACTCTGAGCTATACTATGCCTTTAGATCAATGTGTTTGTCATAAACTATCTCTGCTATTAATGTGTATGTACTGAATCAGAGCTACAATTAGTACCAGCCTCTTGACATTTTTTTGCCTTTGTGCTTGAGTCCTCAGTTTAAAACCATTATGTATACACATAAATGAAGATAAAGCCAAAACTATCTTTCTTTAGTAAATTACATAGACCTTTCTTAGTTTACTGCTGTGTAAGATAGGTTTTCCTAGGCTTCTATGTGTCCTGTTATGTATAGAGCTTCCTAGTTCCATCTTGCAGGAAAAAACAGGCAAAGTGCTGGTGAATGGTAGATAGTTTTTGCCTTAGTCCACTTCCTGAATCAAGGTTTTTACTTTGATCATGTATAAGCTAGTCTGAGTTAAAAAAAATCTGATATTTGACATCTAGGGAGATAAAGGCTGAAGCACAATGGTCCATAGAAAGCTTACTTTTGCACCTGATACAATCATGTGTAATTTGTATGTAGTTCCTCTGCCTACCCACCTGGTAGTAGTGATATACTGTACTGATGTTTCATGTTGTACTTTGTTGATTCCTCAGAAAAATTCAGGTACTCCTAGCCTAAATGTAATTTCTTGTAACCAGAACAAAATGGCTTAGATTGAAAACTGTTCTCTGAGTAACCATAGATCAGTTTGCACTGTGCTGTAATTTTCTGTATTGACCTGTTTGTTATCATGGCCACAGACAACACAGAGTTGCCATTCCTTTTTGCTCAGTGGGGAAGTGAGTCAGCTTGTATTAGATCCTCTTTTTCTTTTTCGTAAGCTAGACTTTCCTGAATTTGAAAGCTTTTTGCCACAGCTTGCAACGCAGCACTCTAGTGCATGTGAAACTTTAATTCCGTGCAGCAGCACCTCTTCTGTAACAGAACGGAAGAGCTTGTGGTTTAACCTGTGCCATGTATACAAAAAGAACATTTTTTTTTTTTTTTTTTTTTTTTTAAAAAAAGGGCAGGGGAGGTGGGATTTAGGAGTGCATAGAAAGAGCCATGTGCTGTAAAAAAAACATTGTCCTTTGTGTGCTTGTTTGAGAAATTTTCTTATAGGTCTAATTCCACAAAATCTAGATGTTCAACTTCTTTATAAGGACTGACATGCTTAAAGACAGACGTTTGTAGATCTAGACTTATATATGAAAGATGCTTAAGATTTGACTGACACTTGAGTTAAAAGCTAGCCAACATTTGCCAGAGAACTTTATTTAATTCTATGCATATAAAGTGTTGAATCTGTATCAGGTGAAGAAATACCTAATGAGCAATCCAAACCTGCCTTTGTTGATACTTTTTTTGAATATATGTTGCCATTAAAAAAATAGTGGTTGATTAAATGACATGAGAAAAAGATTAATTCAAAGTATTGGTGCAAAGTTCTTGGAGTTTTTTGTTTTGATTTTTTTTTTTTTTAAGTGTACTTGCTTGAATTTTTGAAGAGAAATGAGTTTATATGTAAACAGCATACAGCATTGCAAATAAATTGTTGGCAAAAGCTAGTATAACTCTTTTTTTTAACAATGTCTTTGTTCTAAGCAGGTCTGGCTTCCATATGGCTTAGACTTCAGTGCAGCTGAATACCTTCAAAGCAGTTTGTAATGTAATTGGACATTAATTCATTGTTTTAATGTAGTTTCTCTTTTTTTTTTTTCCAGAAAATCAAGATGACCTGCATCAGGTAGTACACGAACGCCTGGGGGAGTTGTTGCGTGTTTTAAAAGCAGTGATAAATAAACATCAGACTCTAAACTCAGTTGATATTCTTAGTGCTGCAGGAACAGTTATTGCAAAAGTAAAAGGTAAGGAATTACTACCTTTCATATTCTTAGAAAGTTGTAATTGATGACTTGATTGACTCTGGCTTGGACTTCTAGATAGGATTCTATGTATACAGAAGAAACAAGGTGGTTTTTAAGAGTAATACCTTAACACTTCTTTAAAAATACCTTTTGTAAGTGAAAAATAGTATTAAAATAGCTTGTTCTCCGATAGCTGTAATAAAATTCTGCTTATAAGACGCTAGCTGCAAACCCACACTGAATTCCAAAAGCATAAGCCTTTGATCATGAGCTTTCCTTTACCTGTATATCACATCATAATATCACAGAATAATAAACCTTGAATTTATCCACTTGGGAGATTTGCCAAAAATCTTTGCTTAATTCTGTGAATTTGTCAGGATGGTATTGTATTTATATCAAGTGAAGTATCTAATGAGCAATCCAACTCTGAATGACCTAATGCTTTTTAAGTTCCACAGATGGATCGTAAGTATGGTAAATGTGTCAACAGCAACAGAGAAAGCCTTGCAGACATGTGTCAATATTTTCTATTGCTGGCCTTTGCTGCCACAGTTCTCTGCATGTCAGATGGATGCAAATGCTGAAGCACACAATTGCTCCAGCCCCATAAACCATAGCTATTTCTTGTCTCTGTAGCCATTCATTGCAGCACTCCCTACTCTGGAGTAAGTCCAGTGTAGGGATGTAGAACCAGTACAGTTTCTTCCATATGGCATGGAGAATACTTTGAGTAGGATTAAATTTCTGCCTTTTGCCTGTGTTAAATCATGTGAAACATCTTCCTTCAGAGACTCATAATTTAGTTTTTCTCCTTGTTCTGAGGCTTTTCCCCTTATTTCCTGATTATCTTGGTATATCTGAACAGACGCTGATGATTCCGTAAAGTGGAAATATCAGTTAAATTGTTAATGTGGGTAATTCCAGCGTCTTGGATTCTTCTAAGCTTCTTAAGGATTCTTTCTATTGATAGTTTTGCCAGTTTGAGCTTGGCAAGCACTAGAAACCCACTTTGTATTTTCTTCCTGCTACATGTAGAGTTTCCAATGGTATTTGTAATGTCCCCGCTATTTGAAATGATCACAGGATTATAACTCTGCAACTTCCAAACTTGCTTTAGAGAATTGTGCACAACAGTAGAAATGCAGAGGGCATCCCTGAGAGGTTGCTGTTTGTCTTGTTGATCTCAGGAAGAGTTAAGTACATATGTACAATGGTAATCGGATATTTACACATAAAAATAGGTTAAATAGTGAACATAATTCTGCATCCACCTTAGACAAGCTGTTGCCATGCTTAAGTGCTATGG
>VYZX01027912.1:13962-27062 GCA_013401335.1 Brachypteracias leptosomus | reverse complement strand
GACAGCACCTAAAGTGTGCCTACATGGAAGTTGGAGATGGACTTTATACAAAAGCATGTAGTGATTGGAAAAGGGTAACGGCTTTAAACTTGGAAGAGGAGAAATTTAGATTAGACGTAAGCAAGAAGTTCTTCATTGTGAGGGTAGTGAAACACTGAACAGGTTGTCCACAGAGGTTGTGGATGCCTCCTCCCTGGAAGTGTTCAAGGCCAGGTTGGATGGGGCTTTGAGCAACCTGGTCTAATGGGAGGTGTCCCTGCCCATGGTAGGGGGGTTGAAACTAGATGATCTTTAAGGTCATTTCCAATCCAAACCATTCTATGAATACCAGCAGGTTGGAGAGCCCTGGATTATGCAGGAATGTCTGAAAGCCTTCTGACTGCCCACAGTTGGCAACTCTGTGAAGAGAACCTTGCTGGAAACTCCTGAGAGGTGGCAAGCATGGCACACTAATGGCAGCTGCAAGTTGGTGACTGCTGGGAGATGCCTGTAACCAAGCTTTTCAAGTCAAAATGTTCTTATGAGCTATCAGCCTGTTTACATACAGAACTTGCTGCCACTAGTGAAACTGCAAAAGTATTGTCTTTTCTTGATACTCAGCTGATTTTATTCCTGAGTTCTAAACCCTTCTGACAGCTAATCACTCAGAAGTGCCCTGGATAAGGTAAATGTCTGAATAAGAACTGAATGTACTTTTAAATTACTTAGTGGAGAAAAATTTTTTTTTAATGTTAGTATCTAAATCTAGCCTTTTCTGTCTCTTAAGTACACTCACCAATAAAATAATCAATCTAGATTTGTTTCCTAGTGTCAGCTCTGTGAAAAAGAAATGTCTGTTCTGATACTTAGGCTTCCAAAATTGGCTTCCATTACTACATGGTTAGGTGCCTTTTTGCACAAATAGAATGTGGCAAACTCTGGAGGGATCAGCATTTAGCCCATTGATACAGAATTTCTTATTCCCCTGTATTCAGTTCTTTGGTCTCCATGTCAACACTTCAATAATGTTTCCTCAGATGGGTTGAAATAGGCTTCAGATCCCACCAGTGTGAAGCCAGATCTCCCAAAACAAAACAGGTCCTCTTCTGTATGTGATGCGTCTTTAGGACTTCAGTATGGTCTATACTATTAAAATCATTTTTAAAATTCTTGTGCTGGGCAAAGTCACCAAGCTGTGGGTTAATTTTGTTCTTTTTAGATTTTATCCACTCAAAGTGGGAGGCTCTCACACCCCAAAAGTGTATCTCTTCAAAACATCAAGTGTTAATACATTTACTCCTTACAACAGCCATAGCTTTTTATAGCTAGTCTCGCTTCTTGTGGTACTTTGTAACTTAAGCAATTAGAATTGATGGAGTGACATTAAAAATTGCATGAAACTGCTGACCTACAAAATATGGAAATGCTTCAGGTTTTGGCATCATTAGTTTTGCATGGATATCCTTTCTGCAGAATTTTGTTTTGTTATTTGATGCCCAATAAGCAGCACAACTAATTCTAGCTAAGTCTGCCCTTAAATATCCTGCTCCAATCCATTCCATGCCCAGTATGTCAGAAGAGACATACTTTCTTGTATGTTCTTTTGGATCCCTTTCCAGCACGGTTAGTGAAGGCTGATGCCAGCCCTTCCCCAGAGCTGGCCACCTCCTCCCTGTTTGAGGTCTAGATTCCTTTTCAGTTTGTAAAATATGGGCGTGAGATGATTTTCTTGAACAGTTAAATAATTATTAGAGATTTTTATCTAATACTTTTAACTAATGCTTTGTTGACACATTAGGCCAAAATATTCTGACATGTTTCCCAAATGTTTTATCTTAAAATCAGACAAAATCTCCTCCACTTAATAGACTTTTCCAGAAAGAAAATTCTATAAGTATAGCGGCAAGGGAGACTCAACAAATCATCTGATCCATGAGCAGTTTTACCTGTGTAATCTTGATAGAGGTTTGAATAATCTTTAGCAAAGGAGGCCCCACAGTCTTCGCATGCAATCAGTTCTACTACTTCACCATTATGATTAGAAAGTGCTTTCCAGTACCTAACTTCCATTTTTTTTTCCACACTCTCCCAGCTAGTAACCGTTCATGAAGAAACCACTCTTCAATCATTTAGTTCCCATAAAGCAGTTATAAAGTAGGAAGTTAATACAGGTAGCAAATTCAAACAGTTTGTTTATCTTTAAGCAGGTCCTTGTATCTGTATTTATATGTCAAATTGTTTTTTCTTTTGAACATAAAAATTCATAGTGATTAAAATGAGTCATGAATCTAGAAAAGAGCATTTAAATTCTGTTGTATCCCTGCTAAAATATAGTGGGAGTTGCTGAATTTAAAATCATCAAAATAGGAGATCCTGTATTTTTTTGATGAAATGGCAACAAAATGTATTTGCCTTTACAAGATCTATTCCAGATTGTGTTAATAAATACACATTTATAGAGTGTCTGAATTAGGAAAACCTAATTCTGCCTTTATCATAATAACTAAACAGTTTTATATAAACTAATGTCCAGTTGTAAACCCCTCTTTTCTTGGAAAAAAGTTTGAAAGCACAGATTTAATCCGATAAATGATGCAACAATAAACTGCTTTCATTACTTGCAAGTCCAAGTTAATAGCCAAATACAGCATTAATGACTTTTTTTTCATTCAAAAGCGATGCTTTTCCTCTCTATTGCTTTTTGACACTGATAAATGTGTCACAGGAAACAGCCTCCAAACAAAGGAGAACCGTGATTTTTCATGTATGATAGTGTATCAAGTGCAAAATTAAATGATTCAGACAATGAAAGGAACTGATCTCAATGATAACACAATCTTAAAATAAGAACAGAATGCTGTTATTTTGCTCTGAGGTCTGTTTCAGCTACCAGCTAAGAAATAGCAATTCATCCTTGGCCACAGGTTAACCAGAAGTGTTGATGCAGAAGAATGAGCTTCTTCAGGCAAGTCAGACTTTTACTCTGGAAGAACTGGATCCTCCGGAAAAGACAAAAGGTAAAGTCTTGGAATTTCAACTTTGGACCATGCACTCCACTGGTTGAAGTGACTGGTACATTTATCAGCATGTGAAAATCATGCATTCCTCAAAGAATCAAATGTGATCTTTATATGGGCCTCCTGTCTGGAATCTTGTCTGGTGCAGTCTGCAAAGCTGCTCTTTACACACTAGACATAGAATGTTTGTATTGAGGTTTTCTATGACAAATAGTATCGTGTACCAGGACAGTAATTGTGGGTAGTAATATCTTTGAAATTTCACTTAAAAAGAACCACTGTTAGAAAACATCGTGGGCACCATTCAGCTCGGGGAGGTTTGATTCCTCATTCTAGATTTGCTCTTCACATCCACCTGCTCTTAGACATGAATCTAGCTAGGGCCCTAAAGTTCACATAGATTTTTATCTTATTTTAATATGGCTGAATGATATAGGTAAAGTGAAAATGAGAGAAGTGTTTTAAGTGCTTTCAGATCATCTTAGATCTTGTGATACTTTGTCTTAGAGCAAATTTATCTATTACTTTCCACCTTACTTCATCGTTGCTCTCTTTTCTTTTTTTTTTTTCTTTTCTTTAAGCCCCATTTTCTTAGAGTCAAACAAAACCTCAGAGTAGGCTCTTGATCATCTGATGTACTGCACCTACTTCTGTCCAACAAGAGAAGTCCCTCTGAGATCCTATAGAGGTAGACTACCTGTGTCAAACTAAAAATAATTAAAAAGTAGATTAGGACATCTGTGAGGCTCTAGCAGTCATGCAAACAACCTCACCATAATAACAGAGATCAATAGGGTCAAACTGAACCATGGGATCAGTGGAAATGCTTACCTATGCTGACCTGATTTTAGTCATTAGGAATGACTCATGCTGAAATTTCTAGGATCAAAGGATTATCTGATTTTCTTCACAAACAAGTTGAATGTCCTTTCTTTCATAGCTTCCCAGCTGACTTTCTTCCACAGCCTACATTGCCATCAAGAGCTGATGCATATAACATTGTCAACTAGTGATTTAATACAGTATGAAAGTCACCAATCAATACTTGAGCTAAATTACACCAAATATAGGGCTCCCTTTTTGAAGTTGGACTTCAGTTACTGATTGTCAAGGAGCTGTAGTAGTTTGGTTCTCACACTTTGGGGGCGGGGGGTAGGGGAAAGCCACAAACAACCACATCTTTCTGATTTTCAAATGTGTATACTGGGAGAATTTGAAGCCACTGTTTTTTAATTTTTACCAAATGGATCTTTAAGTAATTCTTCAGTATTTTTAGTGTATGAAATACTGTTTCATTTGAGCAAATCTGCTCAGATACGTGACCCAAAGAGCCTGCTTGGGTTTCAGGAATTCTCTTTTTTCTTGTTTTGTTTTTTTTCTATAAAGTTTTCAAGCACGCTTTCTTGGTGTTTCCTAGTGTTGCCTGAGATCCACGTCTGTGATGACCATTCCTAGTTTGTAAGCGCAGTGATTTAATCCACAACAGAAATATTTTCTCTATTCTGAAGAGTAAAACTTTTTACAACAGCCCAACAGCCAGTAAAAGTAATTTCCTTTTCTAAAAATATAAGCCTACCTGCTTGTCAACATAAAGAAACAAGGTAGTCAAAACAAAAATCCAGTGTCAAAAGTAGCTATAAAATGTGTTTTGTGGAAATCAGCCATTTTTTGTTAATCATCATGCACTACCATAAATGGAGGCATATCCAATCTTCTGCTCATGATCATAGTTTAGTCTAATTCACAAGAGGAAAGACTTCATTACAGAGTTAACAGTTGATTCACAGCCAATTTAAGCTTGTCACATTTATATGGTTTTATCTTTGTGCTTGCTCCATTACAGCTCCATTTGGATATTACATTTCCCTGTGTGTGTTGCTGGGATTTCTGGCTGTTTATCTGGTGGCTGTGCAGGCTTAAGGGTGACTCTGATCCTTCTAGTGAGTTCCAAGACACCTGTGTGTGTTCTCAGGAGAAGGATCACAGGAAAGAATCAGAGGGCTAACAGCACTTGATTCATCCTTATCTCATGACACATTGTGTACCAGCTTGAAAGAAAGCTTTGCTTCTGCTTTAGCTTTCAATCCCTTCCAAAGTACTTAACTCAGACAGGAATTACTGAATTCAAATGTGAGGAATTTGTATTTTCTGGAAATGAAGTAAGAATTGACATCTGGGCAGTAACCCAGATTAACTCAGATGACAATCAAGGAGTCTCCCCAGTTCTTACCCCAATGAGTTTATGGGTGTATAGTGTTTGTCCCAAGCATCTTATCAAACAGATAGCAATGGGTGTTAATCAGACCTTGTGGATCCCTGCTGAGAAGGGTCTGTAGCACCATATTCAGAGCTGTGCACAACAGCTCTCAAGAAAAGCTATACAATGGCAAGTTTCCTTCTCTAATAGTTGTCATCTGCCCTTTGCTGTTGGAAAGTTTTTGTCTGGCTTTAAAAATATCAGGCATGAATAACTTCCTGGGTGATGGTGGTCGTTCTGTTTTGAAAAAGAAAGACTTAACAGAACAAGTGTGGAATAGCAAATGGTTGGCTGGTTTAAATCTTTCTACTCTTCTGTTGTAAGCATAAACTGTGCTTAAGTAAAGCTATTAGACAAAGTTAGTGCAAAAAACAGGACAGCTCCAAAAACCTGCTCTTAATTATGCTGTGGAGTATCTTTTGCCCTGCATGGCTCAGTTTGGAAAAAAAATATTCACACACAACCCATCTTGTCTCTGGCTCTGCTGCTGTATGCATTATTGTTACATATTCCATGCCCGGTCAGGGAGGTGGGAGCAAAGGAAAGGAGGCAGGGAGGGGCTTTCCTGTGCATGTGCTGCAACCCTGCTTCCAGAGAGTTTGACCTGGCTCTTGCAGGGAGGAGAAAAGTGCCTCGTGGCTGCACACAAAAATCCCATAGCTAGCCCTCAGAGCCCAGAGCATGTGTCACATGATCAAAGGGTTGTAGTTTCAAATCTCTGCCAAAACATACACAGGCAGTAAAACAAATTAAAACAGGAGTGGAGGAAACAGACTGAAAACCAGGCAGGATGTTGCTTTGTGGTGAAGCAGTGCCCTTCATTTTCTGTCATGACTGGGAGCTGGTGACTATTCTAAGTTTATTGAAATATCTGGACAATAAAGCAGCCTTTGATGGGGTCTTCCATGTTACTGAATAAGGTGCTTTATTTTAATGTATGCATATTAGAAACTTAATAATGTTGAAACGAATTATGACAAAAAGAAACAAAAGTAAAGATCAAAGAATGTAAGCTTATGGTAAAATCTTCTACCTTTGAATAAGCACAGTGCATTGACAGCCTACTAATAAGCCCAGCATTGTAAAAGTGTGGATAAATAAACCCCCCCACTTTTCCTTTCTTGCATCTAGTCTTTTTTTTCTGCACTGATATAGAGTCATCCACTTTGTATAAAAACTACTTAGACTTTGTATAAAAAACTATTTATATCTGGTCTGTCTGGCAGTTTAATACTATCCACCACCTCTTTTTACCTCAGTCAGAATGTTAAAATGTTTCTTTAGAAGAGGTGGAGAAGCAACTCAGTTAATGGTGATGCTTCATGAGGCTCTGATGAAATCCTTTCAATTTCTGGGTGTCCTTTCCAAATGATGAAAAGTCAGGGGATAACAATGGCCACATGCTGCACTGGGCATTGCTGCTGTCAGAAGAGGACTTAGCCGTCTAGTCAGTTAGTGACTCTATACATGGTTCATATTTTTAATTGATTTTTTTTTTTTCTTTTGTTTTCCAGCTTCGTTTTCTGGTGGAGCTTTTATGGCCGCTGTCGTTATTTCTTACTCTTGTCTGGCTGAGGAAGGTTAATCCACTGTATCGTCAACATGAATGTAAGAACATTTTAAATGTTTTAATGCTCTGACTTGTGCTAGATAATGGCTAGAAGTTCTCAGACAGAGGTACTGGGGCCTGTTTGCCAAGTAGTATTCTCCAGTGGCAAAAGAACAGGCTTCACTTGAAGTAGTTCAGTTATTTATAGCCATATATTGTAAGAATTACCAGTTAGAAGGGGAAAAAAAAAAAAAAGCTCTAGCTTTCCTGTGATATGTTTTGTGGTTGAACTTACATGAAGTCTCAAGATTCTATTAAGTTGTAGATTTCTATAATTCTGTTACTGACAAAGTACTGCCTCACTACTTAATTAAAAAAAAAAGTTAGCTCAGAATTTATTTCAATTGAAAATAGCCATACTGCCTATAATGGTGACTTTTTTTTTTTTTGATAGTAAAAAAGATATCTGTATAATTTCATTGTGTTCTTTCTGTAGTAAGACAACCTGACATTCTATTTAAATTCACACAGAAGCTGCATTAGAAAAGACATCTAAACACAGCAATTTTGTGTTTCCACACTCTAGGTCACTTCCCAAACAAGGCAATGCCATCTGCAGGAACACTGCCATGGTTACATGGCATCTTCTGTAACATGAACAACCCCTGTTTCCACAGCCCAACTAACGGAGAGAGTCCAGGTGTTGTGTCCAACTACAACAATTCCATGTAAGCAGAGCTGTATGTGTGAGTTTGGGTTGCAGGCAACTGCTGAGAGTCTGCTCTTGGCACATGTTGAGCCTTCATGGTCATGAATGATGTAAGGAGAAAGGATAAGGGTTATCCCAGGTTCCAGTATAAATTGGGGAATGACCTATTAGAGAGCAGTGTAGGGGAAANGCAGGGGGATTGGACTAGATGATCTTTTGAGGTCCCTTCCAATCCCTGACATTCTGTGATTCTGTGATTTTAAAGAATTGTTCTGTGGTATGAATGAAAAGGGAAATGTGAGCATTTAAGACGTTGGGGTACAAATCCTGGAAGACAAAAACTTTCACTTCTAGCATATCACTTTTATTCCAACAGTTGTCCACAAAGTTGAAACAGAGCTTGTGATGGTAGGTTTGGGGCTTTATGAGAAAGAGTTCAGTTGTGCTGGTCTCTAGGGAACACATGTTCACTTAATAAATTCCATTTGTTTACTGCTTAGCAAATGTCTTGGGACAAATCTTTTTGATATAAGAGTATGAAAATCCTAAGCTTCCTTTTCTCATCACTTGAGTTATCCCTTCTGAATGAGAGCTCTGATGAAGTAGCAGCAGAGGAAAATCTGCACTGCCACTTCTTACATTGCACCTGTTTTGACTATATACTTGTGAGGCTTTAATCACCATAGTAACCTTTAGATAATAAGCTTATTAACAAATTAGTGTGGGAGATTTCCGGACTGTTAGCACAAAAGAAAGGTGGGAGTGCTTTATTGCATTACTTGTTATAGCTGAATCATGAAAGACAGCATAGCAGACAAAGACCCTTAGAGTAAAAACGTGTTAGAATAGCTATAAAAATGCTCCAAAGGTCCCTTTGCAAATAGCCCACCTTGGAGCATCCAATGATTCAAATTTGTGAGCTAACAATGTCAAGGCTATTAAAGCTTCAGACATGTGAAAATTCATAGCTTGGAGTTAAGTTAGCTTTTGGCATTTTGTTCCTAGCGAACATGATTTAAAATAGTTAGCTGGACCTTTTTTGTGGGGTACAGTCAGTCAGTGAAGCTGAAGGGTTCTGTTTTCTATACATTTTGGCTTTTCTAGGTTGCTTATTACAGAGCAAATTGTCCCTTTGTGAGTCAGAGCAAATTCGGTGCATTGCAGAGGAAGCAAATACATTGTGTTTTCTGAAAGAATTTAGTCCTTCCTGTTTGCTGTTTCCTGTAAGCTAAAATAAGTCATGAGGACTGAGATATACCATTCCATGTATGGAAAAACGTAACACTATTAAAGAAATGTAATGGCCTCCTCTGCTGCTAGTAAGATTTTTTTTTGTGCTTATTTATAAGCACAGAACCTGCATTCATGCTTGAACTGCGTGTTGTAACCCATAACCAGCAGGTGAACAGCTGCTTGTGACATTTTGTCACTCCTGTTTTCCTGCCTCTGTTAGAAGAAATGTTTTGAAGGGACCTAAACAACATCCCTACATTGGAGGGGACTGAGCTGGGAGAGGGATTCTGTGTCTGACTGATTCCATTTACCTGTCTGAGCAGGGCTGCATGTGCCCAGAGTGCCCCATCCAACTGCTGGAGACGAGCCTGCTCAGAATCAGAGCAGATTTGCATCGTAGCTGTGAGATCAGTGCTACCTGGGGAAGGTCCTGTTTCCCCAGCAAGATCAGCATTGCTAATGAAGGAAGTGTATGAAAAGCCAACCTTCTGCACCACCAGTAGCCCTCTTAAACCTTTTGTGGATTTAACAGAATCCCACACCACCTGAAACTATTCTGTTACCACAAAACCGAGTTTCAAGATTGAGGACAAAATTTATTTTTTCAGATTTGCTTTTCTTTTATGTGAAAGGTTCTCAAGAGTTATTAGTCTTACATTGTTGCTGGTTCACCATTTCTTTTTTCAGCCTTGCAAGGGTATATAAAGATGCTCAGGAGCTCTTACTGGAAGCCCCTGAAATCCGTGACCTTGGCAGAATCTGGGAAGAACTGATCATTATGACTCAGTTTATGGAAACAATGAGAACTAATCCTGAAAGAATTGCAGGTAATTGTTTTGTCTATATCCTTTAGACTATTGAATTTTTCCTTCTGAGAGCTGACTAGTAGTTACTCTGCAGACTGACATTATAATGTATTTCACATGTGGCTATTACTCTGCTTACTGTTAGAGAGGGTAAGTTAAAACTTGTCCTGTGTTATAACACCTTTCATTTGAGAGAAAGAAGCAGCAATCAGCTCCATTCTACAACTATCCTTCTTATATAACAGTAGACAAAACTCAAAATACAAAAACATGGATATCTCACCACCCAAAGAAAAACACCTAGAAGAAGATATTTCATTAGTTAATATTACAGTAAAAGCAGAAATTATAAGAAAGCATTACTTGGACATGTAGAGGAATGACTAGGAATATACCTGAATATATACTAGAAGCATAGCTCAGAACTAAGAGCTGAGATACTTCAAGTGTTAGCTGAAATAGAGTTGGTACAGAGAAGAAGGAAACACTTTATTCTTGTTTTGACGATGTTTAGAGAAAGAAGGCATTACAATTCTTATAACCAGGTTTTCAAATTACATGACTGATTCTTTTTTTTAATTAATTTTTACTTAAAGCAACCTGCCATACTCAAAACACAATCCTATGGGAAAATATGAAATGGACTAATAATAAATTTTTAATTTAATATTTGTACTTCAAGCACAGAATTTGAAAAGATACTCCTAAAACTAAAGGCATGAAAATGGGCTGACTTTGAGAATTGATCTGTCCCATTCTCAAGTCCTTTGCCACAAGAATATTATTCTCATTAAAATAAAATAGTCATTTTCCATATATTTTTAATGTCTATAAACAATCCACATATGCTCCACTCTCTTATCAAAGGTTTCTAACTGGAAGTGAAAAAAGGACTATCTCATTGTAAATAACAGTGAGACAATCAAAATGCCCCAGAATACAAACATCAAGGACTTGAGTATAATCTGAGCTGTAGTTTGTACACAGCTATAGAAACCAAACTCATCTATTTAAAGGAGAGGAAAAGCATGACATCCCATGGTTTGGAAAGTTGCCTTTGCATCCCTTATCAGCTTTATTCAGCAGCTGGAAAATAGAGTACATTCCTCCCCACTCCAGTGAGATGTAATGGTAATACTCATTCAGAATCTGTGGGGGTTTTTAATGTGTTTTACGTTATGAAACAGAACATTCCAAAAGTCTATTTTTAAAAAAACAAAGTTACAGAGTTAGTTCTGGAGCTAAACTAAAAATATGTGTATTGCCATCATTTTCCATACAGAAAACGATACTGCAGAATTAGCTATTTAAGTTCTCTCTGTGTGTAGCTTACTACTATTGCCTGTAAGTAACCATCCTAACATAATATTGTTATGGCTGAAAAGTTAAGCATGGAAAACTTAACAAATGTCAGAATTGAAATTGTTCCTTTTCCTGATTCTTTAAACCTTCCTTGTCCCATTCCCCCCTTGCACTGACACATTTGACAAGATGTGTTCCTGCAGTGTTCTTTTTTCCTCCACGATGTCTGGGTGCCAAAAAAGGCATCAGTGAGAACATGAGAGGCAAGCCCCTAGTATTGTTTTCAGTGTTTACTGCTTGAATAAATACATAGAGTTCTGCTCAGCCCCTGCAGCCCTAGGACTGAATGTGCTTGTTGCAGATGGAATTGTAGAAGTTAGTTGGGTTGGACTAGATGACCTTTAAAGGTCCCTTCCAACCTAAACCATTCTATGATTAGTTGTCAAACTCTGGTAAGACTCTACTTAACTCGCAGAATAGACACACTCATCAACAAATTTGTGTATGTTTATGCAGAGATATCTAAACCTGTGTCAGTATGATACATGCTGCTCCTATCAGTTTCTGTTACCTGTTCTAAAGTCTGGAAGAACCGGTACTTTTCAAGCCTTCTTTACCAAAGGCTGTTGATGCTATGTTAACATCCTTTAATAAAGGCTGTAGTATTCAATGAACATGAGCAAGATTCACTTTCTGGCTTTCACTTGGATCATACTGAGGCAGCAATCACTGATACTGATTTGTAATAGAGACAAGTTTAAAAAAGTGTGGCACTGTTTGACTTTAAGAGCAACAACATTTTGAATATTGTTATGGATGTGATTAGGGAGATCTGGTAGATTTTTTGTGATTAGGAAAATCTGGTGGCCTCTCTTGTGTGTTTAAATTTAACAGTGCTTAGTCTCATTGTTTTGCCTGAAGATTTGCCAGTTTTTAGTTTAATAGTTGATAATCTAGTTTAATATGGCTATTAAACTACAAACAATTTATGATGCTTTTCTCATGAAAGATTTTCAAGGAACCGCTTTTGCAATACTATAGAATCAGATGAACTAGCTTTGGTTAATTGACAGCAAGTGATAAATTAGTGTAACTGTAAAGGGTTGACTGAAGTTATTTACACAAGGCCCAGAAGAAAAGACACTAATAACAGTAAAACACTTGAATCTGAACATTTTAAATGAAGCATTACCTTGGAAAAAAGACAAACTTCAGATGCAGTCAGGGATGCTTTCAATACTGCCATTGCTGAAATTCTAGTCTGGAACGTCTTTGAGAGATCAGATCTGCAGAGTCAGAACACTCAGCATTTTCTGATGATCATTCCTCAAGAAAGAATTAAAATTATTTGCATTTCAAAAATAGTTTTGGATCCCATTAGTCATTACTAAGTATATGAGCCAAAGTACACACTTTCTGCAGGTTTAAGCCAGGGTAAGAGTTGCTCTTTAACTTCCTATGTTTGGTGTCTCCCTGATCTCTGCACTCCTTTCTTCATCCAGGAAGAGGAATACGAATTCTAGACATTTTGAAAGATGGGGAGACCCTCACTTCCTTCTTGCTGGAAAATGTTGGCCTCCCAGATACGGTTGTTTTCCAGCTTATTAATGCTCAAGTGCGCCCTGAACAGGTGGGTAGAGTATAACAGCTACCAAGCTGTTACCTGTGCGGAATGCAATCTCTTGAGTTGTGTGTGCAAAGTAGCCTCAGTGAAGGCCTTGTGCCCAGAGTACCTGCTGCTTTATAGATAGGTTGTACAACTTCTCCCTTTGTTTTTTGTGAATCTAGAGGAAGAGGTGTTTGTTTTGTCTTCAAAAAATGTTTTGAATGTGCATGAAAAATGGATATTTGATTCGATGCTGTTGTTGGCCCCAAATAACAAGCATCGGGAAACGATACTGCCAAGCAATGCATCTGTCCCCACCATTAAAGATTTGGCTTGAAAGCATAAGGCAACTGTGCATCCTTTTGAGACAGCAGTCCTGATGAACAGCAGCAGAGAACTATTTGAGGTTCTTAATTTAACAATGTCAGTAGAGTAATATGATGACTTTAAGGCATTGCTTCACATGAGTGAGTGGGAATGGAGAAGCAGACCCATTTTCCTAGTTTCTGATTGAATAATAGATCTGCTCGGAAAATTCAGAGTGAAAGCCGCAGGTTAAATCTTTCCTGAAGCAGCTAAGCAGGAGACAGTGTTTGACCAAGCCTGGGCTGTCTCTGTGCATACTCGTGGCTGGGAGCTCTG
>VYZX01027911.1:479397-575289 GCA_013401335.1 Brachypteracias leptosomus | reverse complement strand
CAGGGCATAAGGCATGAGGGGGGAGAGGACGCTGACCCAAGCAGCTCAACAGGTGGGCGATGGGAGAACCATGGCAACAGAAGCAGATTTAGGTGACAGAGAAAGAAATGCCTCCCAGGTGAGGTCTCTCAGGTCAGGGAAATGATTGAACAAGACTGAACCGAGCTCCGGTGAAGAAAACCTGTCTGCAGTCATCTGGCACTTGCTTTGGGACATGGCCTGGTGGAGGTCAAAGCAGTTTCTTACCTCAGTGCCAACAAGCCCTGATGTGGCTGGTTTGCTTGGAGCCAGAGCTGTTCTTGGGCTCATCAAAAGTTACAGCAGCATCAATAATCATGATGCTTGGCTCCAGCCCTGATGGCCACTT
Organism: Brachypteracias leptosomus; assembly: GCA_013401335.1. Classification (NCBI taxonomy): domain Eukaryota; kingdom Metazoa; phylum Chordata; class Aves; order Coraciiformes; family Brachypteraciidae; genus Brachypteracias; species Brachypteracias leptosomus. The sequence continues at coordinate 574,922 of VYZX01027911.1, read as the reverse complement.
CAGTGCATCCTCTTCTGTGAGACGCTGGGTCCTGCTTGCCTGTGCCTTTTTATTGGCCAGTTTCTTACACAAGTAATCTGATTAGACTGTGGCAGATAAGATATGCAAAGAATTGCTCTGCTGCAAGGATAATTCATTTTATCATAGGATTTGGAAATAATTCATACACTGTTTTCTCCTCTATATTTATAGACTCCAGGCTTTCAAGCCCAGAAAACACAGGGCAATTCAGCCTGAGCCCCTGTTTAAGCAGGCTGGCCAGACCCAGGCTGTCTGAACAACTATTTTAGCTTCAGACCAGCAACATCTGTTTGAGATCCACTCTCTCTAATTGCTCTCTTTTTTCTTCTCCTCAGAGTCCATTGTGAGAATTGTTCCAATAGTCAGGTGCGGGTTAGAGCATACTCAGGCCATCAGCAAACCACGAGTCTTTGCAGGTTTAATGCTACTGCCAAGTTTCCCTGACTGGTGACTCTGCTAGTTCCCACCAGTTCTCCTTTCCACTGTCTCCTTTCCAACTGAGGACTTGTCATAAATATGCTCAGGGTTGCAGTAACAAGCTGCTCAGCAAACAGTATTGCTAAGGTGAGGTGTTTTTCTGTTAGGAATGCTTCAACATGTTGGTAATGATGTTGTCCTCATGATCTTGGTCAGGCACCGCTTTTGGGTGGGGGCTAGAGGCGGTGGTGGTGATGGCACAGGTGCCTTCCACTTTCTGCCATAAGCTCACTACAGTCCTTCCATTCTCACCTCCCTGTCCAAAGAGGATAAGTATTTTGGTTTTGCAGAAGGACTGGCAGAATAAAATCATTGGCATTTCTGAAAGGCTGATCCATGGTGGTGATAAGAACAGTCCGTCCGTCCATCCATCCATCCATTCCTCCATCCATCCACAATTTAGAGACATGGGGTGAAATCTTGGTCCCCTCTAAAAACAGGGGCAAAACTGCTCCATGATTTCAGTGGATCCAAGTTCTACCCAATGTAGGTATTGAGGGCCAGAACATGTGCTGTTGGTAGATCCTAACAACTTTAGTTGTACTTGCCTCTGTTACAAGCAGCCTCTGTGTGAGATGAGATGTTGCTATTGCTGTTCCTGGATGGCAGCAGCCTCTCACCAGGCTGTGTAGGCTGGCACTGAAGTGACAACCTCTGCTCTTTAACACCGTGCACTGACTGCTCACAGCCACCAACTGCTGGTGCTTGCTTTTCTTCTGCTTCTTCCTTCAGCCAGGAATTAGCCCAGACAATGGTGGGCCCATGGTGAATATAATTTTCAGGTGGATACCTATGCCACAGCATTCAATTATTATAAAAGCTGCGTTAACTGAGTTAAATTATTAAGAAATATTCCCTGGTGTATGAAATGGCAGCTGTTCTGGGGAGAGGGTGGTTCTCCAGGCTCACAAAAAGCATGTGGAAATGCAGCGTTGCTGCTCCCTGGAGAACTATCACTGGCTGTCTCTGCTCAGCCTCTCAGGCAGCTTGCTGGTTTGAAAAGCAATCTCAAGCCTACATGTGCCAGCCTGCAAAAAACCTCGAGACTTGAATCCAGGACCCTGACCTTTGGGAAATGCTGGCTCCCCACACGATGGTGTGTGAATATAAAAGGAGTCAGGGTTGAGTCCTGGTCTCGCTTTGTCCATGTGAAAGAGGTTTAGAGCAATAACCTCAGGCCCTTTTCCTGTGGGCTTTTAGCTCCATAGTTATATGCCTGTCTCTGGTCTCTCCTACTCTTAAAATACTATCAGAAAGTCTAAGATGCATTAACATGAAGATAGATGGCAGCTCTGAAATGAGTTATCGACACTGCCTTGTCACCCACCATCTGGGTAAGCTAATGTGCAATAGAAATGTAAGTTTAAGGCAAAAATCTGTTGAAATGACTCCAGATTTGCCTCTCCAACTCTCACAGACAAGGCTGTGTGGCAGTAACTACACGTACAGAGCAGTTTAATTTCTCTCTTCATAAAGAGAGCTCACTGGGATGCTCCAGAGACAGCACACTGGCTCCAGAGTTTAGAAGCCTGTGGAAACTCAGAGCAGGGAAGATGATGCTCAGAGGTCCCTTTCTGTTCCCAAATCAGTTGTGTCTCTCTGAGCAGTGAGGCTGAGATGGGGTGTGATAGGAACACACTGTGCCCAACTTCACACTTTGAAGGTCTCTCAGAAGTTTCATTAGCAGGGAAGAAAGAGGTTGTCCCATGCTACTGAGACCCGAAGCATCATCTCCTCCTCTCCCAGCTACAGTAGCTGCCCAAACACTTGCAGTTGCTGGTCAAGAGCTCTCACGATCCTGAGATCTTGGCTTGCTCACTCATGACAGCAGTGGCATGAGGCAGGAGGGATGCTGGCTGCTGAACCCATTGCAGCGGGTGCTCATCTCTGTGGAATTTCCTCCCTCAGACCTTATACTGAGCTATAAATAGACAACAATGAAAAACACACTTAATTTATTGGGCATTTTCGTGGTTGTTTGGCCGGATACCTTCTGTCTGGATAGATGAAGACCGCCCAGGTTAGTGCAATGTTTTAAACAACGCTTGTTTATTTCTTCCTTGTGCTGGATGCCTGGACTGTGCTGGACATACTGCGGTGGTGGGACTGGCTCTGTCCTGCAGCTACATTCTTCTGTATTTCCTTGGGAGATGATCTGGGCTGGCTGCAGGTGCCATCAAGTCAGGGTTACACCAAGTCCTCAGCAGCACCCCACTTCCCTGCTGCTTTCCAGTCTCTGATGAGAAAGGAGGGTGATCTACGGGCAGGAAGGGTCACAGGGAATTTTAAACAACCAGAAGCCTGCTGGTGGAACCAGCCATAGGTAAAAGTCATTCTACTGCCAGTGGGACATGTACAGACCCTGCTCCTGAACCAGCTCCAGATATGAAGGCTCCATCCTTGGAAATATTCCCAAATTGGCTGGACAAAGGACAAGTAGCCAACCTAAGCTGGCCCTGCTTTGAACAGGGACAGGGACTGGATGATCCTCAGAGGTCCCTTCCAACCCCAGTTATCCTCTGCCACGCTGATGTCACATTGGGATGCCATGGCTCTGAAACAACCTGAATGTTCCCCATGCATGCTGGAGAACATAGGAGCTTAAATTTACATTCCTAACCTTTGGGTAAATAAAAGTGACCAGAAGGCCCAAATCCACTGATGTAAATGAGGTCTCGTTTCTGTTAAAACATCACTGCTTTTCACTGCTCACCTTAACCTTGCCTTTGGCTCATTCTTCCGGGGCTTTCTTGTAACTTAATAGTGAAAAAATCCAATTTATCCACTAGAGCTGCCCAGAATAAAAGGCTTTTCACAGAGGATCAAATGTAGAGCTGTTTAAAGATTAAAAAAGAAAAAAAAAAAAAAAAAAGCCACAACACCACCCCCTTCCCCAAGCACACAACCCGCAGCCAGGGATTACAAACCCTACAGCAGTGACCCAACAGCCTGGTGCTCACAGCGTTTGTCTCAGGCATGGGCAAGCCAGAGTTAAGACCTTCACACTTTCAAGTCAATTATATGCAATGCTTTTAATTCTATTTGTTTTGGCATAGGACAGACTGAGTGCAACTGGAGATCTGCTATCTGCTGGGGGATCAGGGCCTGAAGGACAGCTGGAGGAAAAAGCCAGCTTTGTCCTCCAGCCTCCATCCAAAAGCACACTCACTGGAATCCAGTACTGGTTGTAGCTGGAATGAAACCACGGATCTGAGCCTGTAAACCCAAGAATGGAGGAAAACTCCGCTCTGTTCCTAACACTTTGGTGTCCCTGAGATAAGCATTTTATTATCTTTTCAAGGAAGGTTCCTCCATTTTTCCTTCGGGTCAGGTTTTTGCCTGCTCCTTTCTGTCTCTGCACAGTGCTGTTTTCTGCTGGGGGGTGAGGCAGAGGCTGGGCTGGTGGTTACACACACAGAGCAGGTCCTGTTGCAATTAAAGCTTAGACTGCCTTGCCAGGAGTCATTCCCGGGGGTCTTGCTGTTACAGCAGCTGTAAATAGGGCAGGAAAAAAACCCCATCCCTTCTTTGCAGGCAAAGGAACTTGTTTTGGTAGACCCTGGAGCAAAACTCTGTGCAAGCATCACTCGAGAGCTCACACAAGTACCACTTCTGTCACAGTGCTGAATGCTTCAAAACCAAGGCAGTCCTGAACAGAGCCTTCACTAACCTGTAAATGTTTGGTGAGGCCAGAAGAGAAGATTGGCAGGGAGAGAATTCTTTCCAGGCTTCTGCCAGAGCATTGCAGGCGACAGGGAGCAAACAGCAACATTACAGGCTAATAACAGTGCTCTTGAGGACTCCTTTACAGTAATAAATATGTTCTTAATAAGTGTATTTCCTCATTTTGGGAGCTCTGGGTTCATGTGCAGCTGTAATTGCATATGCAAAGTGGCAGTGAGGGTGCCTCAGAGGACTCTCTGGATGGGGAGGGCTGGCTCTGTAGAGGAACAGCCTCCCATTAGAAGGGGTTTGGGCTGAATTCTCTCTCAAAAGATGAGAAAATCTGGATATTTTCCAACCCTTTCCCTATTCCCTGCCTCCCCAAAGATGACTGTCTCACATCCTTCATCCAGCACTGCCTGAGAGTGTGTGAGACCCAGGGTAGAGTATCCACATCCCAACTGTGCCTCCCAAATCCTCTCTATAGGGTAGGGAGCCTCTGTGCAAGCCTCCCCAGGCTCTGGGACAGCCGTGGGGAACCTGCCACGGTGACACAGCCCAAGGGTCCTTCTGCCAAGGGTCCCCAGTGCCCATTTCTGATGGACCTCTAACAACATGAATAGTGTGTCGCTGTGCTGACGGGTGAGGGAGACAGTGGGGAGGGGGAGGCAGACTTTGGGTATGACTATCTTGTCTTGCCGTGCTTTCTGCCCTTTAGTAAATAAACCTAATAAGATGCTGGGCAGCAATTCAATCAGTCACGCTTCACACATCAGAATAATTCAGCCAGAAATAGAAAGTGTTCAACCGCCATTAGAGGCAGTGCCCTAAAGAACAGGCTGATTTCTCTGGGCTTTGGCTCCTCATTTATTTCACATCAATTATGCACTGCCAACGAACGCAGCTTCGTGCCAGGCTGGGATCTGCTGTTCTCTTAGAGACATCTTAGCCATTTTAACATCCTAGCTATTTCACTTCTTCTCAGACAGTTTGCTGGCAGGCTTCCATGGACAGCAGAGTCTCAAAGATGGGAAGATGTCACCCGTGGCTTTTTGCTCCAGTGCTGCAAGTTAATTCCCTTCGCCACATAAAGCTCTGGGTCAGCTCTCCCTAAAGTCCTTTCCTCTCATTAAGCTCATTTCTTTTTTATTACTGAATGAATTCTTCAGGCCAAATTCCATATTGCTTTGCCCGTCATCTTGCCACTAGCACAGAAGGTGAAGCATTTTACTGAAGAGGCACAGGTAATGTCCATGAGAGAAAGGCAGGGCCTTGGCTACGTCATCCACGCCTAGACAGCATTTCTGAGCTGATGGTTCTGCAAAGCAGAGGTGAAGCATCCCAAAGGAACCATCCCCACTGCTCAGCTTGCTGTCCTTTCTGCCTGCCCTTCCTTCCCCAGCTCGCCCTGCACAGTATCCAAGTTTTCACGAATCAGACCTGGAATTCACAACCTGTGCTCATTCTGTGCAATCCGAAGTGTTGCTGCGTTGGACATTGTTTCAATTCTGTTTTTTTTTTATCTGTTTCCTCTGGGAGTTTTGAAAACAAGTCCAGCTTCTAAAGACCAGTAGAAGGTCTGTGAAGAGGCAGGACAAGCAGCAACTGAGCTCCCTCCCTGTGGGATGGGACATAGAGCTGGTCGAGGGGGCTGCCGATCACCCAGGGCTCCTCACATACTGTCTAGCTTCTCTTTCACCAGTTTCCTCTATATGTTTACATAAGTATGTTTTATATGTGTATATATATATATACATGTTGTCATTCTGTGTCTTACCACATGTATATATATAAACATGTTGTTGTTCTGTATCTTACCTGAAGCTCGGGCAAACACTCATTTGCATCCAAGCAATTATTTTCAGAAAAATCTCCAAATCTCCTGGGTTTACAGGAAGCAAGCTAGATGAGAATGATTTCCTTTGGTCTCTGAAAGTTGTTGTTCTGCTTAGGCTGGGACACCACGAGGTTTGCTTATTTTCTTTAGAGCCCTCTCCTGAAAACCCAGCAGGAGCTCAGTGTGCAAACTGAAGTTCTCTCCTCAGTAGGTTTCATCATGTTTCAGTGTCCATTCCTGACAGAGAAGCTCTTGGCCACCTCTAAATGTACTCACAGATATAGTTATGATTTTTCTTTCCCTTTATCTTTTTGTTCTGCTTGCTGGAATAAAGGAAGGGGCTTGGATGTCCTGCAATGAAAGAGCAAAGTCAGGTACAACCCTTCCTGAAAGGCTTTCATGGAGAGATAGAGTAAAACAATTTCCTTGGAGGGCTGCCAAGCTCCAGCAGACTGGGAATTACTGGCACGACCAGAGGGTCCATGGTTTATTCCTGTCTCCAGAACATGCTCATTGCATGTCTGGGAGCACTGCATGGGCTCCCTGCATTCCTGTCCCATGCAAAGGCGCTACTGGTACACAGCCCCATCAGAGACGTATTAGGACAGGAGTGAGTAGTGAGAGCAACACTGACCTGAGCTGAGGTGCTCCTGGGGAGAGGAAAACTGTGGGCAAGGCACACATCACTGGCCAGGTCACAGCAGCCCAGTCCCAGCTCATCCCGCAGAGCTGCCGAGCTGTGGGCACTGGAGTCTGGAGACCAGGCAACACTCCCCCTGCTTAACTCCCCTCCACACGAGAGGAAGGCACAGGTCCCTCCCATGTATCTTATCTTACTTCTATTTAAGGCCAGGTCAAGGGTCCTGCTGAACCAGGACATCCCATCCCTGACTCCATGACCAGTGACAAAAGCACAACCTGATCATTGTGGAGCGTTTCCAAGAGTGGGAAGGCAGTGATTTCTTCCCGATGCAGATGGAAATCAGCCTTGCCTTGAAGCACAATAACGGCCTTATCTCATAATTATTTCCTAATGAGTATCATTTCACATGCAAATCCCATCCGTACCAAAATCTAATCCTTTTAAAAAATCAGGATGAGTGACAGGGTCTATAATTTCCTGCTGTGCAGCATCACCAGGCAGCGTGGCTGCTTCAGCACCCTCTGGACTGATTTTCCTGCACAGGGCATGAAGCGTTGCCCATGTGCCCGTGGGCATCACTGCAGGAACAGCCAAAGCTGTGAGGGTCCCACAGGGCTCAGTGCAAGGGTACAGTCTCTGGGGCATTTACAGAACAAGCCTTTCTCCAAACAAGCCTGTTCAGGAGGCAAAATGCAGCTACAGAACTATAGCCCAGGTGCATGGAGAACTGGAAAGGGTACCTGATATGGGAGAAGGGGGATGCTCACCAAAGATGTGGGAGTTGTGGGTCAGCGGCCAGCTGCCAGCCCATGCTGACCTTGGCTTAGTATGGGACCCTTGGCAGACATCCTATATGCCATCCTTGTTCAGGCTGGGCCTTCCCAGAGGGAAAATATTTATTTCCTTCACTAATTGTTGTCCCCATCCCCACCTGACATGTTTTTAAAGGATTATTTGAGATGTTTTGGGGAGACTTGGTATTCCTCATTCACTTTTTATATCATCACTTTCTTTCCTGTGCCATTGAGAAGCAGGAAAGGAGAAAAAAGAAAGCCAGGGATGTGAATTTGGGTAGGAATGATGCTTGATCTTCTGCAACCTCTGGCTGGAGGTCCTCAGCTAGCAGAACCTGTGGGCTGGTTCCCCTGTCACTGGGGATGGCTGGGTGGTGGCTGAGGATGCTGCAGAGGAGGGAGAAGCAGGGAAAGTCCTTCAAGGACTTGTCTGCATCTTTCTGTCCACTATCCAGGGGATTCATTTAAAAAGTTGAAATTAATCTTTAAATAGGTTTGGTATTTAGGCAGAAAACCTCCCAAACTCATCTTCCTCAAATAAAGTACTTCAATATGATGAGAACCAACCGTCTCTAGGTATTCATGTTCTTCTGCTTGGTGATTCCTCGGGGGGTTCACAGCCTGTGCCAGCACCAAATTCCTCAGGACCGGTTTGCTTAATCACGATCAAAGTATGAGCAACACTGGTTTGGGTATTGCAAGAAATAGATCTCATCTGTGTCTCCTGGGAGACTCCTCTAAATGAAGTAACCCACCCTGCAAAGGCTTCGCTGGTGACAAACAGAGCACGTCTAATGTGGAACTAAACCCAAACCAGCCAACTGACAAGAAAGAGGAATAAAGACAGAGGGAGAGCAAAGCACAGAGGCCAGGAGAGGAAGGAGTGAAGCCAGGAGGCAAGTTAATTGAAGTGAGGAGCTGCCTGAGGCTGTGGTTGCTGGAGTTAATGCTGGGCTCTTGTGCCAGCTGCTGCTGAGGAGACCTTCACCCACCGCAGGACCTGGGGGTTATCTGCAACCAGGGGAAAAACTAAAAACTCTTCCAGATGGCAAAGCAGACTCACCTCTTGGGAAGCCATAGGTTTGCTGCCAGCCTTGTAGATTCACTGCTTGACACAAAATGAAAGCGTGGTTGAGCCCTGCTCACCTCAATGCTGTCAAACAGCAGCAGTCAAGAGGCCAAAGCACAAAGGTTTCTGATGTGAAGATGGCTCATTCCAAATGGGTCCAGAGTGAATTACAGCAAGAAATGGCTGCATCAGAGCCCCAGGTGTGAGCCCACATAAAAGCAATTGAGAGGTCATCAGTTCAGCCCTGGGATGCAGGGATGCAGGGACACAGACCAGTACAGCCATCTCTGGGGGGTCTTGTGAGAGAAGGCAGGAGTGTTTTCTTCACTGGAGAAATTCATTGTCCTCACTGGTGTTGTGGTTATGCTGTGAATAACTGGGATCTTCCCTGGCTACCTTTCCTCTCCCTGACCTTCTCCCTGTCCTCTGCCTGTCCCCATTGCCTGTCCCTGCTGTTCCCTGGTGTGGAGAGCAGAGGAACAGAGACAAACCAGATTATTTGCATGTTGGTATAATTCCTGCATTCTCCTCCCTCCTCAAAGAACCAGCACGTCTCAGAGGACACACATTAAGGAGAAGCACGACTGCACGGCAGGCACTTCTGGAAGCTATTTTTATGTTGGGGTTAAAAAAAAAAATGAAAGGAGCCCAAATTTGCCATTTTCTTCCTTGTTGTGATTCTTCGGGAAGAAAGATAATTTTCTTTGTGGACAAAAGAGAGGAAGAAAGCCTGGGAAAAGCAGATGTTATCTTTGCATATATGAATGGAGTGTGCATTCAAACCCCAGAGCTGGGCACCCTGAGGTTCTATGAGGCAGGCCATAAATGCAAAAATACTTGTTCATCCTCTTTATTGGAAACTGGTTACTTTACAACCTGGAGATGCTTTGTGGTGCCCTTGCCATGGGGTTTATGCCTCCAAAACCCCCGGCTGCTTGGTGGGAGGGCAGCCTGAGGCTCCTGGGGAGCTCTGGTCCTGTGCTGGGAGTGGAGCTGGGAGTGATTGCCAGTCCCTCGAATCACTCCGAGCAATAGACAAGCATTAAGTTACAAAAAAAAAATTAAATCACACAGACTTTATTGCAATGCAAGGCCTAATGAAATAGTTACTACATTTAGAGACAGATTCTGTGGCTGTGGCCTCACTGCAAAGCTCCTCAATTACGTAGCTAGTTACTCCAACTAAAAAGACTCCAGAGTAAAGTCTTTTCTTCTAATAGCTCCCCAAAGCTGAGCCCTATTCCTGGGCCAAGCTTTTTCGACTTACTTGCCCTCTCCTAAAGTGCTGGTTGTACAGTGTGAACATTTTTGGGCAGGCTTTCAGCTGAGTATGTTCCTACCCTTGGGACCTGCTGCAAGCCCTGGGCCTGGCAACAGAACCACTTAGCCCTTCTCCTCTGTGGATGGTCCTCTGCCTGACACAGCTCTGCCTTTTCCAGGTAAAAATAACACCTCTCCCAGGTGGGTACATCTCAGTAAACCTTACCTCCTCCCGGGCTGTAAATAGCCCACAAAACCTGCTTCTTCCCAGCAAACAGATGGGTAGCATCAAATTTAGTATCTCTAAATGGACCAGAGCTTCTGTTCCTTACTTCTTATAATTTATTAGACTACTTGGGAAACAAACACATATGTGAAGACAATGGGCATCCCACCGCCTGGCAGAGACATGGTGACACACATTTGGGGCTGCTAGGAGCAGAAAGTTCCTAAAAAGAGCATACCAGAGTTGGGGATAACTCTAAAACACAATCAAGGTGTGGAGATGGTGTGCCTTGATACACCTACTCTGGCTTGAAATGATAATTTAACTGAAAACATGTGATCTGGTCCAAATAACAGCACTGCTGTGTCCTCTGGTGGTCTTTATCCTGGGTAGGAGTTGATTAGGGCTAGATCTGGGGTCAGTGTAACACTCCTTTTGGTACAAGGTGTGCAAGGCAAGAAACGAATACCTCAAAGAGCTGTGGAAAAGAGGCTCAGGAGATGCTGAGGCACATGCATCTGTACCTAACGCTTTGTCATTTAGCCCTGATTGTTTTAGCTAATGATGTGATCTGCAGTTTGTATAATTACAGCACTCCTTGCATCTCCATTGTTCAAAGTGATTCTTTGTGGGAGAGAGGATTCTTGTGAGGGACACAATTTATCCTCCCATGAAAAAGCTTAATCAAAAATATATGCTAAATATAGTGTGACTGATGGATCTTAAACAACTTGTCACTGTCGCCTGCTGCAGTGGAAGGAATCATATGTGGGACACTCAGATTCATTGTTCCAGTACTTCCAGCGCTCCAGCATTCGATGAGTTAGAGCAGGAGCAGGCTGCACCAATGCAGAGGGAATGTCACTTATTTAATAATACAACTACACACACCTAGCTCTACTTCAGCTGCAGATCAGGGAGTTCTTCTGGCTGGAGGAGATCTTTAAGAACATCGAGGCTCAGTTTGGTGTCTGTGACTCTCTGCAGGACATATGCATCTGGTGTGTGTGGAGAGGCCAGGCTCTCTTTGCAGGAAATACACTTTTCCTCTCCCTCCACCCCTTTATTTAATGATTTCATTCCCAGAGCAGGAGATGGCAGGTGGTTTCACACCACATATGGTCAGCTCATCACATGCATAACCACAGAACGACTACCCTGCCATCAGCAATGCGCTTGTTTTGGGGCCAGCCTTGGAAGGTGATACCATCCTGGCTGGATTGTGGGAGGATGGGACCATGGGGGAGAAAAGCTTTAAAAAGCCAGTATTAAAATACAACACCCCCCCTACTCCACAGCCCAGTGGTAGGAGCAATGGTGAATATTTCTCCAAGTTCCAGCAGAACAGGAGTGCAACACAAGTGAGCGATTGCTGATACGAGAACTGTTAAAATAAACATACTTGTGGGAGGTGCTTTAAATAAAGCATCTGGAGAGGTGTCCTGGATCACCAGAGGAGGGCTCATGAGGAAAGCCATCACTCACAGCAGAAGCAGGTTCGGTTTAAAGAAGGCATGGACTCTGCTGCTGAGAAATGAGGTGGCTTTTCCTAGTTAACTGCCACTGCATCAGGACAATCCATTTTGGAAACCACAGGTTTAATGTATTTGAGACAAATGAAAATGGGAATAATAAAACTGATAAAAGGTCCCTGACGTAGGATACCTGGATTAGTGGTGCCATTCTGATCAGACAGGGATCAGAGGTGTTAGCGTACAGCTTAGTAGATCTGGAATAACAAACAGAAACAGAGCTGATCTGCTTTAAATAAAGCATCTTTGTGGGAGAGAAGGGAAGGGGTAGATGGCTGTGTCACCCCACAGCCCTCACCCCACAGCTATAGGGGAGGGTGACAGTCAGCAAAGCACTTGTTATGGGTGCCATCAAGATACCAGACACCAGTGCACCCCATGCCTGTCTGGGAGCCAGCGGGATGCACTGGGAAGGGTTGCTGGGCTACAGGGCCAGCTCCTGCCTCCCTGGGAGACATCTGAGTGCATCCTCCACCAGCACTGACAGAGCTCTGCTGCCTTCCCCTCTGTGGTACCAGGGCTTGGTGCTGCTCTCCTAAAGTGCTCTGAGTGTAATGGTTTGTTGATCCATCACCCAGCACAAAGCTGGAGTTTGTCTGGCTCGCATGGCAATTTTTGTTTGACTTGAATAGTCTTGCTGGGAGATAAATGTCTTGCTAGCAGGGATGGCTGGAACTCATGAGCTTTCTCAGCACCTCCCAGGGCAGTTCCCAGGGAAGAAGAGGGGAAAGGGAGCTAAGTTAATTAGCTATCAACTATCAGCTAACAAACGTGGCTCACCATGAGCCAACAGCAGCTCCAGGCCCTGCTCCACTCATCCTCATTTGCCTGCAAAGCACAGAGGAAAAAGAGAGGCTGAACTGGCCATCACTTGATTCCTGTGCTGGAAAATACCAGGTATAGTTCTATTTTATGGTGTCATAACTATTCTATGGGTGAGGAGCAATATTTAAGGAGGGAATTTTTGGATTTGCTGAAAACATTTGGAAATTGCAGGGGCAAGTGGATGGAAATGCAGCTTGTCCAGAACCGTGTGAGCAGCAGGCGGGGACCAGCCTGGAAGAGGGAGCAGGTCAGGAGCAGCATTAACTGATAAGCTGTGTGGTGCCATGTAGCTTTAGAGTGCTTTAAGAGCCCTCACAACGGCCTTCTTGAAGGACAGCTACAAAGCAAGAGTTGTCTTGTTCTGCCTGAAATAACCCCATGCCTCCAAAGCACACGTATAGATAGCACAGACAAAGCAGGGAAGCGCAGCCCTGGCCAGCAGGAAATCCTCAGAGGCATCAAGGGAAGCGAGACGATGCGTTTGTTATATCACTGAATAAAATATAGCCCAAAAGGAGAGGTGAGTAACATCCTGCTGAGGAGCACTGGGTGTAGAGACATGGGGCAACACGGACAGGACTGCGGAATTGACTTCCACTTGTTTCATACACCGCAGAGAAACTTTGCTGCTTTCCTCTGTCCCAGTTTTGGGGAGGGCGCAGCTTGCCCAGCACGGCTCTCAGGTGTGATGGGTCACCAGAGGGTTGGAAAAGCCCCTGGGGAGTTTGCCTCTCTCCAGATGGCTGCACCAACAGCACACAGCAGGGGAGTTTTCTGGACAGTGATCCAAGCACTAAGGAATAGCTTTTCAGGCAAAGATGTCCAGAGTACAGAGATCAGGGACAAGTATTGCAGGTTGCTTCTCACACATTTTCTCTGCAGATTTTACTCATATCCAGCTGTTCTCCACCTTCTAGTGCTGTCAGAAGTAATGTAGCCTGGTCTTATCGCCGGAACAGGGCAGGCTTGCTATTGTCCCGACACCAGGTCCCAGGAGGAGGCTTGCAGGTAAATAGCAGAGGGTAAACACAGGTCTTTGAACAGATCTCAGGTGCTCCAGGCAGCAGTTCTCCAACAGTGACACAGATACCCATGGTGGCAGGTCTTCTCTTGCAATTGCAGATTAGGAAGTCAGAGCTGGAGGGGCAGATTCACATCCTGCATCCTTCTCCCCCCATGTTTTGCCAACTGCATGTAAAGAAAAGCATTATTCCCTGTACAAGCGGTCATGCCTTGGAAGAGGTGCCCAAGGAGGCCACAGTATCTCCACCCTTGGAGATACTCAAAGCACAGCTGGACACAGCCCTGAGCAGCCTGATCTAACTGTGAAGACGGCTGTACCTTCCCAGGGAGGTCAGCTCAGACAACCTCCCAAGATCCCCACTGACAAAACCCATCCTGTGAGATCCACCTCTAAAGGGGCAGACAGGAGAAGAGGAAAGGATCTTGTCCTGCTTTGTGCAGAAGGTGAAAAATGCAGTATTGCTTATGGAACATATTTTTGCCTTTCTAAGGAAACATTTCCCAGCCAAATGCTTCTCATTTCTTCAACACAATTAAAGGAAAAGGAAGAGGCAGGCTTGATTTGATCAAAATAGGCAGCAGATGCTGGAGGAGAAGAATGGGAAAGGTTGTATTCTGGAGCAAAGGGGAGAGAATAGCCTGTCGTGTGTGGGTGCAGGTGGAAAGGGCCACAGACATACAGCCTCTCTGGCCAAGCCAGGAGCCACGTCAGCTTTTCATGTGAAAGGGACAGATTGTGAGTAGCTCTCACAGGAAGGAAAAAATAATAGTGCAAATCCACACACCCTAAAATAGGCCACCCTACTTCAGGCTTCCTAAGTACAGATCCTGTCATAGAGAAGACTGTGACAGGGAATGTGGCCTTGTCCACAGAAACATGCCAGGTTAGACAAGCTTGTCAAAAAACACACAGATTTGGTCTTGATGGGTCTTCTAGGACCTCAGAACTTGTCATGGCTGAGAGCAGGGAGAGGAAGAACTCACCAGTCTTCCTCCTGCTGTTCAGACAAAAAAAAGAAATCAATGGAGAGTTCCTTGGTGAGTGGCAGGTGCCATAAGCAAGAAAGGAATAAGCTATTCAGGAATGTCCTTTGTTAAAACCTGAGCAGAAATCTGGTGAGACACTGGCACAGGTTGCCCAGGGAAGTTGTGGATGCTCCATCACTGGATGTGTTCAAGGCCAGGTTGGATGGGGCTTTGAGCAACCTGGTCTAGTGGGAGATGTCCCTGCCCATGGCAGGGGAGTTGGAACTAGATGATTTTAAGGTCCTTTCCAACCCTGACAATTCTAGGATTCTATGATTCTATATCCCTGCTATGGCAGGGGGGTTGGAATGAAATCATCTCTGAGGTCCCTTCCAACCCAAACCATTCCATGATTCTATGATTCCGTGATCTCACATTGCAGAAAATATTTAAATAATCTCGAACCGTAGCGAGGGGAAAGTTTTGTCCTATCAGAAAAGACATGCAAGGAGTTAGACATCTGCTCTTCTGACTTAGCAGAGTGACTTCATTTTTATGGAGATCAGTACAAACCACAGATATTCCCACTCTCCCCTCCCTCCTACTCTGACACCTCGGAAACTCCGCATTTTCCCACCAGCAGCTGCTGAAGGCAGCTCTAATTTCCAGTTCTGCACTTGCAACGAAGCTGGTGAAATTTGTTTTTCTGGAATGGTTTGGTTAGCAGAGGGGCTAAATCTTATGACCTCTGTTTCTAGTGCCCATACATTGGGACCTCCAGCACTGTCCAGTGCCTCTCTGACTCACAACCAATTTGTAGCTGCCTAAGTAAATCTGAGCATTTCTGAGCCCTTTAAAAAATTCAGCTGCAAAGCAGAAAAGCGCTTTCGGCCTTAATTAGGATAAAGCTGTTTTCTGCCGTGATGCAGAGTAATATAAGAGCCGGATGAAAAAATTGGTTAGAGGCATGGGAAAGCTTTAGTAGGAAGACAGATTGGAGAGAGATTGAAAAGACAGAAACTGTCTAGTTTACAAAGAAAATGAATACGAAGGACGTGCTGCAACCGCATGAAATATGGACAGGCTAGAAACAGTAAATCCTTGATGTTTTCTCCTAGGAGAAAAATAAGAAGAGATTCAAGGAGCTGATACTCAGTTAATGCAAAGCCTAGGGAAAAAAGGTGTTTTTCACCCAGCAGCTTGCGAGGCTCAGTGGTGTTTCAACCAGGAGCTCGGCAGGACCCAAGAATGGGGAGTGTGTTGTGCAGCAAAGGATGCTCTTGAGTACTGTGGTAGAGGCTAAAATCACAGCTGGAAAACCACAGGAATTCGGGAGGGACATCCTGGCTCCTGCCTCATTGCTCCAGGGTCTGAGCTCTGCTCCAACCCTCCCCAAAAGCAAAGAAACTGGCTGGATTTCAGCAGCTCCCATAGAGACCATCCCATCAGGAGGTGGGAGACAAGTGGAATGTGCAAAACCAAGAGATTGCAAAATCACAGCCGTGACTTCTGATCCAGTAGGACTAAAAGGAAGCTGGATTTAGGATCTCTACATTTATGCCACTGCCAAGCTTGACTTCTTAAACCATAACAGGTCACAGGCTTCCATTCATTTACGACAGTGGTGGGTCTAATAACTCCTGATTAAGTAAAATACAGCTTTTAGAGAAGCAGTCTGGTTTCTTCTGAATAACTGAATAAACCCCCTTTTTTCCCTTGTCTGTCTGCTCATGGCTAACTGCCCATGTTGTATATATTTCCATGTGCCAGAACACTCCTTGCTGTAACGAACAAAGCTCTCCTTAATACATCCTGATGCCAGCAATAAATCTGGCCCTTCATCTACACTGCACCTCCTTGAAACCATCAGTACCTTGCTCTTAGGCTCTTGGTGCTAATATAGGATTTTACGTATCAGGAGTACCGTGGCTAATATTAACTAATGATAAGGTAATTAATCCAAATTTAGATGCCAATATAATTTAATTTTTGTGTCTGAAAGCTTTTAAACTTCACATAGGCTACACACAATGCGTGGTGTTCAGTTAGGTGAGCTCTAGTTAAATATTGCAGCCTGCTACTTGTCATCTCAGGCAGAAAAACCCCTATTATTAGCCCTCAGTGGTATCTGGGACAAGTAATAGCTTCAGTGCTTGTCTAAGCATGAGGTAAAGCTGTGGCCTCCTGAGTTACCCTGAGTTTCACAGCAATTCAGTGCCTCAGCTTCACCTAAAGCCTCCTGGGACCACCGATGGCTTTGTAGAGTCCCTGTGCACCCCAGTGCTGGTGAGACCAGCAGCACTGGTGACCCAGTGAGGAGGGCACTCATCCTGCACTGGCTGAATGAGCCACAGTCCCCAGGGTTGCTTCTGCTACACCTTGCTGCAAAGTTTGGCTCATCCCATTTACGGGAGGTTCCTGTCAGCTCCAGGAAAGATGCAACAGACTTTTTGAGGGCAGCTTTTCCAAATTCTCTCTCGTACTGAAGTTCTCAGTCGCTGGGAGGGCTGTCAGATTTCTCTGCACTTCAGCTCAGGAGAAAACAGCTCTGGGCCCCGAGCCATCTCAGCACAGCTTTGCAGCCACAGCTCTCCGAGCATCCACACCTGCCTCTGCGCTACCAACCTGTCACTTCTGGACAACGACCCGAAGTGCTGGTGACACAGAGGGGGTGAAGGCAGGGTTGGAGGAGCAGGCTAGAGGTGGCCATCAGCTGTGACAGGTCGCCTCACCTGGCCTTACCCACAGCGATGATCTCAGCTTCCATCTAGCTCCACCACTCTACTTTTGGAGGCAGGGAAATGAATATCTCTGCTGATTTGGTCTGCTCTGCCAAAGCACATTTCATGTATGAAAATGTGAGATAGGTTTATCCCCAGCACTCAGGGACAATTGTCCAAGACCTGTGCTTAAATTAGTCCTTGTGAAGAATAAAGCCATGCATGGATGACTATCTTTTGAAGATCACATCCAGTGAAGAGGTGCACTTTGATGATGTCATTCCAGTACAGCACATTTCATTTCTCCTGGTGTTCAGACCCGTTACAGCATAACCCAGATGGGTCTCTCTAGCCTCCCCCAGTGTCACTGCACATGAGGAAATAATCCCAAAGCTGAAATGCAGAAACGTGCTACATTGCCCAGCACTGATGAATTGCGTGGAGCAGCTCCAACACCCTGGCCATGTAACATCCATCAAGTTGACAGAAACCAGGTTTCATACCCTAGAATAATTATTTTTGCACAGTTGGACATGTCATCCCTAGGACAATCTATTCCTGGTGTCTAGTTAGTCTTCTATGTATACACAAGCTCAGTAAAGCCCTTACAAAAAACCATGGAATGCATTGTTAATAACAAAACCAGCTATGATCTATGGGGCATGGTGTGCACTTGCACGCCTGCCCAAAATCCAGGACAACTATTATTAGTCCTATCTGACAAAGTCTCTCTGTGCTCTTTCCGAAATGCAATCTGCCTCACAAAAGCAGGCAGCAGTTGTCCCCGTTCTCTGGTTCCTTCCCAGTTCTCTGGTGCTCATGTGCATCCCTACAATGCATCTGATGTTGATGGAGGTCTTCTGGTGGCACTACATGGAATTCAGTGCTCAGAAACCTGGCAGTGCCTCTGCTCGCTCATTCTGCTGTGGATGTAGACACTGCTTTACCCAGCGTAGCCTAATGATAATGGGTTTGCTGCGTGGGTATGCTTGAATACTGTGATAAACACCTAGATTATGGTGTTACAGGGGTCTAGAGCTGCTTTCCCACACACTTTATTTCATAAATTATCTATTTACTTTCTTGTTGGGCTGTGAAAAGAGGCTGTTTATTTTCCTGTCAGGTTACTGAAGAATTATTGCTTTGATCCCTCTGTGCTCTAGCAGAATCTGTGAGATTTCAGGATTCCCTCACCTATGTGATCACATATTTCATGTCTTTCTTTAGTCTTTGTGATTAGAGGTGGTCATGTACAGGGTTGGATTAGCTCTTAAGCTGTCAAATACAAGTTAATTCCTTGAAATGAGTTTAAAATCAATTAATCTGTGAATCTGAACTGCTGGGTGTTTGTGGTTTATTAAGTGAAGGAGAGAAGCAGTTTCTGCTCTCAAAGGGCTGCTCTGTTGCTCCATCCAGTTTGGTCACTGATCTATTTCCAGAAGATCTCTCATCACTGTGTGTCCCGCAGCGTGTGAGCACCATGTCTGCAGGAGACCTGGGATGCTTTACTGCTGGTGCTTAAAGCAACACCACCAAAATCTAGATGCAAACACCAGTGCCTGTCTCACAGCAGCAATCATCAGGAGCCTAAATCAGAGCTGGGGGGGCTTATGCTCGGTACCGATGGCATCCATGGGGAAAAACCAGCTCTGGCTCCAAAGTACTCACAGGCTTTGTCTGCCAGAGAGCTGCAGGGCCCAACTGATGATGGAGGTGTCAGAGGAGCACTTCAGGGGAGAAACAACCTAAATAAACAAAAGGGAATGATTTGCATCATTGTGTTTTGCAGAGGAGCTCGTGAAGGTTTCTGCATCAGAGTTATTTGGTACAGGGGCTGAGTCAAACCCTTCCAGATTCACATGCAGGGGACAAATTGATGCAATGAGCAATAACAAATCACCAAGACCAGTCTTCTCACATGCTTTAAGAGGACTGTAAATATGATACTATTTAAATACTGATTTGGGGATATTACCTGCTGCTTAAACTGATCTTGATGCCAGGAGAACTGAGTGTGGAAACCATGACAGCAGCCAGCCCTGGTCCAAGCTGGCCCTGCTTTCAGTGGGGAGCAGGACTAGACAATCCCCACACATCCCTTCGGACCTAAATAGCACTGTCATTCTATATTCACGATGATGAGAAAAATGCATGAATGCTGTACGATAATTAAACCACAGAATTCATCACCAACTTTTATCCCAACTAGTGCTCGAATGTAGAAAGCTGACGGAAAGAAGTGACTGGTGAGTGCAGGGGTGCAGGAGGTGAAGCAAGGCAGCAGCAAGACCCATGTGAGGCAATGCTTTTGGAAGCTAATTGCCTTCAATTAGCCTTTCACCTCTGATTAAAGCCAGAGTGTTCCTGCCAAAAACTGCCTCTTGAATATTCATTGAAATTAACTTGCCATGGCCCGGGTTTGCCTCGCTGGGGTTTGCTGCCTCTGAGCACTAGGCAGGATAGTTCCCTTGGTGTGGAGGGCTGTGGAGCTGAGCTCCGAGCCCAACTCTTGGTACTTTGGATTCATTCCCACAGTCTTTATGATGGGAGCACAGCACTGGGGCAGTGAGGGCTTGTCTGAATGGGCTCAGTAAGAGAACTAGACTTGCAGGGGGTTGCTAGAGGCCCAAAAGGCATTTAGAAGAGAAAGCCATCAATATGGTTTGATGACTAAAGCCAAGAAAAATGAAGGAATACAGGAAAATATGCAGTCGAGGGAGAAGACACTAAACAACTCCACTAAGTCCTCATTCATTACAAAACATTTGTAAATTCTTTCCCCATCGGGTTGAACTGAGACTTTCTCATCATCCACCAAATGTTTTGGAAAGCAAGAGGTTAGAGTGGCCAAAATGTGATGTCCCCCACTTCTTGAGCTCACGCATCCACTTCTTCACTGTCTTCTTGAATATCCCAGCAGAAAGTCCACGAGCTGGTTCATGTGGGTCAGGGCACACACACCTTCAAGTGCAGCATTTCATACTCCTCTTGACAGCTCCCAAGCCACTGGAAACCCACATATCTATTCAAGGCACACTCTGCTCCTCCACAAATCTTCCACACATTTCCTTTTCTCCATAAATGCTGTGATAACAGCTGAGAAGTGAGAGAAAAATAAAGCTGTGTGAGATATGTGAAATGCAAAATGGTTGCCCTGTTCTGGCACCATTTGTACACCCATTTTCCTCTGTCACCCGCAGAAAGGGGGGTCAGCGGTGGAACAAGGCAAGGACTGTGAGGGAGGGTGATGTCTTGTTTTAGATGAACTGGGACAGTAGGTCTGACTGTGACAGCAGATTCCTTTAGCTGTGTTTGTATTGAAATCCCAGCCTCAGAAGTTACAGCCCAGAAATTCAAAGAGAATTAAAAACCGGAGGTTTTATAGAACTCCTGAGCTGCCACGAGGGCCTCCTGCACAGAAACAACTACTCTGGTTCCTGACCAAAACCTCAGCTGAAGGACGAGCAGGGTTCAGGGTGAAACTCTTTTTGGAGGCACTTTGTCATTCAGAGCCTGGTCCTGACAGGACGGATTGTTAAGAGAAGAGAAAAGGAACAACGACATCGCTGTTACTAAGGAGGACCAGCATGTCCTGTCTTTGGAGGGCTCAGGAGCCACCATAAAGTGCTGCACTAGATGAAAAGGGGTGAACCAGCTCCCGGAGATAAGGAACACCCCAGGCCCCACCTTCCCCATCCTGGGGAACCCAACAAACTCACTGCCTTCCCAGTACAGGGTGACCATGCAAGCAGTCAGAAGAGGGTCTCTTTTTTTGGCACATTAGTGCAATCGGTTCCATTGACACCTGGTGCTTTGCAGAGCAGCAGAGGAGCAGTAATTGCTGAATCTATATTTAAAGCAACATCACAGGGTTAGGAGCTGTAGGCTCATTTTCCTTATCTGCCACAAACATATGTGGAAGTCTCCTTGTCCCAGGAGTGGACAATCTTCCTCCATCCCTCTGAAGATTCATCTACTTCATTGCAACAGCACCTGTCCCAAGAATGCACCTAATTTTTTATGTCAGTAGAGCCAATTCCAGGGATTAAAATTAATTCATACTGGGACAGGGAAAAGAAATCTGTGATTTGTGCAGGCTAGGTAGCATCAAATCTGGCTGTCAGGGCTTTAACACGTGACTGAAAATATTAATAATAACAACAGCAATAATAATATTAATGATGATGACAGAAGATATTGCACACTGGCTTTGCAGTCCTCATCCTCCTTTGCCATGCTTGGTGGCCTCAGCCAGAGCCTGATGGGTTAGATTAGGGCCTGATGGGTTAGATTAGGGTAAGGATGATTGCAGCCCCTGCGGTGGAGCACGGCAGGGCTGGCCTCATCAGCATGCCGAGAGAGCCCTGGTCCTAAGATGGAAAGCACCACAGAAGGCTGATTTTAATGCTCTAGAGTTGAATAAGACTGCAAACAAAAAATATATCATTATTTGGGCACATCTTGTAACTCTTGTTCAAGCATTTTGCATAATTTGCTTCTGCTTTCAAGTTCTCTGTTCCCCATGTGGCAATGTTTGACAAAGGGGAAACAGCAAGCTCTCTATTCTTAGAGCATTTTCCAGTGCTTATTGTCATACGGCTTCAGGCTAGGCTCTAATTCAAAGGAGCAAAAGCCCCCTACCACCAGGAGTATAGATAAGACTGTGTGGTGGGAATCAATACACCTTCTAGTAGCAGGTCAGCAGATGGTTCATTACCTCTTGAACCTGGAGCCTTGGAGGTGGAGAAGGGACATTCACATGAAGCAAGAGGAGTCAGAGGCCAGTCTCATTAAATACAGCTCAAGCACAACATTTGTCACTTAGAAACGACAAAGAAAGAGCACAGAAATGTGTGAAAAATGTCTTTTCCTTACCTGTGTGCTTGTGGGCTAATAGGATGTGTCTGATGCAGCACCGTCACCGAACCACCGCTTAACACCACTTGGGACTTGTTATATGATATAAACCTTTGCTATGAAGTTTCAAAAATTTTTGTTGCTGGCAAGAGCAGCTCTTTGTTGCAGTTAATGGCCATGCTGGGAAGGCAGGGGCTGTGGTCTTGCTCACAGACCTGTCTCTGCTCTCCTGCCAGCAGCCGTGGGGCTAAGCCACTCCCGTTCAGCAGTGCGGATGTGGGCGATGCTTGACATACAGACACTTGACATACAGAATCTGGCACGCATGTCTTAAACACCAAAGGTGTAGAGAGAGGGCATCCATTTCCAGCAGCAATTAGTGATTTTGGTGCTGGTTGGAAAACAGGGAGAGACTGTTGTCTCCCCTCCAAAAAAAATCAAACCCAAAGCACTGATATTTATCCTTAAACATGAAAACATTTGTTGCCTACAAGTAAGCAGCTGACTAATTCCAATCATAAACAAACTGCAGCAACAGCATCCTTTTTTCTCAGCATGCAATAAAGGTGAATAAACCCATGCTGGGGGGTGCTGAGGGTGCCTCACCTCATGGATTGACAACTATTTATTTGCAGAAGGTGCTAAGACATGGTAGGAGCACTTGCACTGGCAGGCACAGGGTGGTACCAGCTGGGAGCTCACCAGAGGGGTGAGTACATCTCAGGGGGTTTCACCTCTTGCTTCAGCATGGCCAGCATCAGCTGTGGCTCTGTGCTCTGCTTTTATTGCTCCTGAGCTCCATCCATGCCATGGCCCGATTGCACTGCACCAGCTGGCACAGCCTGTTAGCAGGGTACAAGCAAATGGCTGGTTACAGGTGCTGCCAGGCTTCTCTACCACTGCAAAAAGAAGAGTTTTAATAGAATTTCCAAGCTGTTGCACAAATGAGGCTGCTTTCTGGTGCAGAAGGTGGTGCTGATGCAATCTGAGAATTCTGGAGTTTATTTGCCACATGGGTGTTGTGGCACATTCCTTGGAGGAAAGGAAAGAGAAAAGGAGAATTGCTTGGGCTGCTGCCAGGTGTGTTTATGGCTGGTACACCTAGTCAAGGCAAAATCCTCAGCTAAACGATGGATGGATTGATCTCCTCTGGGCAGAGCGCCAGGGCACGTCCTGGGGAGCGCTGCTGCACTGCTTTAAATGCTGTAGTGGTAAACACAAAGCGGATAAACCTACCTGCGGAGTATGTACGAGCAGCCCATTAGCTCTGTATTCCCTAAATAGGAGGCAGATAATCTCCTTTATCTCTGCTCAGCCTGGACTGCACACAGATTTAGGGGAGAGGAGCAATTACAGCCAGATAGTCCCCATGCCTCCGGTGCCTCCTGCTTGAAGCTGAGCCATGGAAACGGAGCTGCTGTTCTTTGCTGCCTGGGTGGTTTTCTCTTTGCCCTTCTTAGCATTTCTTACCAGTTTCTTTTTTCACATTTTTGTGAAGAGAGGCAAACAGAAGAGCAGCATCATGGACCATCCTTATCTGCAACTGCCCCACCCTGTTGTTCTTTGTCTTCATCCTCGACCAGCTCCAATAGTCTCCATATTCCAGTTGTAAGGTACTGGCGTGGGTTCCATGATCTGTACAGAGGCTTCTGGTCTCTCTAACTAGAGCTTCTTGCAGTGAGCTCAAGGGGAACATCAGGTTTTAACTTTGCACTGTAGGGCTAAGCTAGACAAAATAATCTGACTTTTGTCAGGGACATCTTTAGTTATTTTAACTCCTTAGCTTTCAAATTTGAGCTGCCAGAGGAATTGTGTCAACTCTGGGCTTTGGCAGGTTTTTTTTTTCTTCTAATTTATTTCATGGAATAAGCCCAACACACAACAAAGGTGATTTCAAAGAGTTATTTCAATTTCCATTACACATTTCAAATCTGGTTTAAGATAGATCATGATGACCGTGGAGAATGACTGAAGACGAGTAGACTTGACCCAAAACAGAGATGAATACTCTATCAGTAAGCCCTGACAGGTGTATAAATAGTTGAGTAATACATATAATCAGAAGTGAGAATGTTAATCATAACTGTCACTGGTATCAGCCCCATACCAAAGAAGCACTGTCAGACAGAGAGATAGGAGCAGTCACAAACTAATAAAAGAGTATGAAAGGACTGTACTTGGAGCTGGGGGAAGCAGTTGATGGACTCAACGTCTGCTTGGACTCACCTGCAATGATGTCTCAAGGGTGGCAGTGATGGGCGAGAGATCCCAAGGAGCTCCTTGAAAGGGGCTCTGTGAGACCCAGGCTGCAAAGCACCAAGGCAATGAAATGATGGACAAGATCTGCTTTGCTTTCCTGGAACTGAGTGAGCTTTGCTGCTCTGAACCCAGGAAACCAGAGGCAGCTCTTGGCTTAGGGAGGGGCTGGAGTCTCCTTCAAGTGCCTTTTTGCCTTTTTATTCCATTCTTCAAGCCAAAGAGGGGGACACAAAGCTCCTGTATGGCAGGGGTTGTGTTTGATGGACATGCTGGGGTTTGGGTATACAAGTTACTCATCTACAATCCTTAAAACCCTTAAAAAAATGCACTCTTTCCCTGCACAATCACCAGGCTTATGCTTTTGACCCACTCAGCTTGGTCACCTCTGTCTGACAGCAGACTTTGGCTGTATATCAGTAAGAACAAACTAATAGAAAATGATCACATTTGTTGAAGAAATGCCTGTAATAATGCTCGTGAATGAACTACAGGGCTGACACCAATGTCTGAACAAGAGGAAAAAGCCTGAAATCAGCCTTATTTAATTAATTTTAATTCTTTTGCAGCTGTTAAGGAAAGACCTATGCACCTCTAGCTGTATTCATTCAAAAGAGTGAGGGCACAGCAAATGTGTGCAGATCTATAGAAATAGCACCAACTAACCTGCCGTGAGCAGTCCTCTAGATTAAAAAGCGGTTGCTCAATGGTTCTTGCAATAGCAACAGCTGCCAAGAAAGGATTTTTCCCTGAAAAAAAGCCAGATTGCTAAAAAAATAGAAGGACAAGGAAGTGTCAGGTAGAAGAGCTGTCCAAGTAGTAGTAGTAGTAGTAACAATATCCAAAACTTGACTGCAGTTTTCAGTAGGAGGCCAGGATTAATTTGCCAAAGGTGCTCTCACTGCTGTGGATTCTGCCCATTCCCAGGCACTGGGGCTTCCTTCCTGCTGACATGTCTAAGGGGGGTGGCTGCTCAGTAGCTGGGCTGAAGACTTTATTTCTTAATGGGTTATTAGCTTCTCTTAATTAAAATGCCCTATAACATTACTCTTCCTTCAGAAGAAGGAGCCTCTAAAAGCTGTTAAACCTCAAGGCTAAGAGGGAGAACTTCCATACCCAAAACCTTGGGAAAAGGGAAGGGTCGCTTGTCCAAATGAGAGAGGTGAATCCAGGAGTGTGTTTGCTGACTGGTTCCAGAGAGGAAATCTTTATCCCCGAGATGAAGCCAATTAGCAAGGCTCGTGACTGCATGTTCCACACAGGGCATTTTGTGGGAGGAGAAAAAAAAAGCCCGTGTTAGATTTTGAAGAGGTGACAGATTTCTTGTCCTTCCTTCTAGAATGCTGGTCTTTTGGCCAACATGCAGGACCCTGGGTCTTCTTCTCTGCTGGCCATATCCCCAGTACAGGGCCCTCCAAAACCTGCCGATCCCCACAGTCTCAATCCCGGGAGTACATGGCTTGTTTCCAGTGTCTTGAGTGCTGGGTCTGACTCATATTCCCTCTTTTGTTTATATACTCATCATATTCGCTTCCCACTTATGCACCAGTGTAGCTCATGTCACCAAACCAGAAAATGAGACAGACTTGTCAGAGCCCAAATATACTCTGTGGTCTGACTCAGCGGTGTTTGTGTGGAGCTACCCAGACAGAATGTGGAGCCACACATGGAATGACACCAGAACGGGAGGGTTAGAGTAACTTCCCAGTCTTTACCTCCCCCTCCTCATCCCCAAAAAAAGCCCAACCCACTGGAATTAATCGGCATCCCCTGATATGCTCATTAATAGTAGAAATGGAGACACTTGAACATGACTTTTAGCTCTGGGTTCACAATTTAACTCCCTGCTGAGGCTTGTTGCTCTCACCCAGCTGTGGGAGTGATGCTCATGACAGGTACTACCTCCCCCCCACAAACGCTCTTGTTCCTTGCTTCACGTACGGTACAATATCATCCTCCCATTTCACACTTCAGATGCCTGCAAAAGGCTGAGTCATCTTTAGCTCTGGCTGGTTCGTTGCAAGCTCTCGGGCAGGTGTTGGTGGATGGAGGAACCAGGAGTGGGGTTTCCCAGCACACATGGCCCAGGCAAAGGACCCCTTCCAGCATGTGGTTCCTTGAAAGCATGTCATACTGTGATGGCAGAGAGTTGCCAGCACCAAAAGAGGTGGTTTAGCTCAGAGGATGGTGCTGATGAGGGCCTTTTGCCAAGCAAAGACACTCTTCGAACCTCCTACTTACAGGTGTTACAAATACTGATCTGATGCATTGCAAGAGGTTCCTCTGGACCCACCTGGAGGAGCAGCCTGGGATGACCATGGGGGTCCCTCCTTGGGGACTATGCCCTTGCCTGAAGCCAGGTGCTGAGCTGGGGTCTATGAAGCTAGAGAGTCTAATGAGAAAACCTCTCTGCCCATGGGATCACTAACGAGGAGAGAGGCGGAGGTGCCACAGTCCCTTCACAGCAAGTGTTATTGATACTCCCCCTCAGATATCATTGGTGCACATAAATCACAGCAGAGACTATCTCGGCATGTCCCACTCAATCTTTGTAACAGAAGGTGCAGCTGGGTTTTATTTCTCTTTCAATGCTATTTAAAGAAGAAGAATCATCTTCAATATAGAGGAAAAGCTCTTTAATCCCTTACACAGACAGTACAGAATAGTGTAGAAGGCTCCAGATCCAGTGATGGATAAGGAATGCTCTTCTCCTTTTCACAAATCAAAAATCAGAGTGATTTTCTTGAATTCAGCTCTGTTACTGTGGTTTTCCCTATTTCCAAGACAAGCACCAACCCTTCTCATTGTATGCAGCTCTAATGACACAGCATTCCCCGAATCCAAGAGGACATGTTAACTCTCATACAGAGAACAAGTTTGCTGTCTCAAACCAGGAATTTTTAGGATTTGCTGTTCCAGACGCAGCTCAGAGGCTGCACAGACAAATAGGAAGAGCTCAGAACAACTCCCAGTCCAGAAGAACCTCTTGGGCAACACCCAGATCAGATACAGGCTGGGGGGGGAGGTGGGAGAGACACAACATCTCATCCGTTGAAGGACTTCATGCTTCAGGCTGGTGAGCAATCACCCCTACACTGACTTGTGTAACTGCTCCCCAAGGAGAGTAAATGGAAAACAAAGGCATTAGGGTCTGACCTAAAAGTTGGATGTCTCTTATTAATTCAAAATTAAGTCCAAGTCCAAATATGTCTGATTCTTCATCTCATTTGGTCACTGCCCTTTCCTCTTGCATGTTCCGCAGTCATTGACTGTCACATTCTGCAGCTAAAGCTTCTTAATTGAGGGAAGGAGGGTTCCTGTTCCCTGAAATGCTCTTTTTTCATTGCTGCTCAGGTCTGAGTCCCTTCCTGCTCTTGCAATTAGTAAATGTTAAACACTGCAGGCTCTCCAAGTTTCCCTGGTTTTATCCTGACTCATTCTGTTGTTTCCATACCACGTTCCTCTCCACAGTTTACTTCTCAATATCTGTGTGTTTTCTCAAACCACAGAATATCTCCATTTATTTTCATTTGTAAGCACTTATGTAGCTTCTATTTTTAGTTCATTTTGAAACTCTGTTTCTTTTCTTCTTGTCCAGTTCTTGCTTTTTTTTTTTTCTTTCTGGGATGTGGGAGGCTGGGAGGTTCTTCTCCAGCCCAGGATCCCACATCTCTCCATGTCCTCAGCTTGGAGCTTCTGTGTACCTCTCAGAAATATTCACCTCACTCACACTTTGTCCTGCAGAAGTACCAGGGTCCACTGATTCAGCTGATGAATCCTCAAGCATCGCATCTCACACTCTTTTGTATGGCAAAGATGGAGCCGACAGTGTCAGGAGACAAATGATCTTCATCATTCAGAGAAAGAAAATCAAAGGGAAGATGTTAAAGACATCTCCTCCGGGAAGGCAGCGTTGCCAGCAATGGCAAGAACCCCCTTCCATCCACACTGCTGGCAAGGAATCTTCTGTCCCTCTGAGCTGACCCCAGCCCCCTCCTTGGAAAGCTCATTAGGGATGTAGTGCACGGGGAGCTGGCCATACAGTCACCTCCCAGGCCCCTGAGGAGGCAGTGTGGCAGATTCCAGGCTGTTTGGGGGTTATTTGGGGGTTATCTGGGGGTTAGGGGTGCTCCCCAACCTATGCTGTGCCCAAGCGAGGTCACAACGAGCTCATCCATCTGGGGAGAGCTGCAAGCCAGCAAACAAAGCAGCAGGCAGAGGAGTTCATGCTGCTCCATAAACCATCCGGCAGCGGCTAATGGGGGGCTTGGAGCTCTCTTCCCCAGCAAGAGAATCTGTCACTGCTGGGAGCCTCCCCTCGTCCAGCCAGGGCCTTTCTCCCAGGCAAACCAGGGCGGGTGCTGCTTGCACAGCTGCAACGCTCATCTCCACTTCAGCAGGGAGAAAAGGAGTTATTTTCTCCTCCTTTGTGTCATCCCAGAATGAAAAAAGGAGAAAAATAAATAAGAATCCCCTCTGTGCTGAATATGACACTGAGAGACCATTGTGCACGACACAGCCCCCTCCTCCACCCCCCATCACCCTCTGGGTACAACGATCTCTCATTAACGGCAC
The DNA here is from genome assembly GCA_013401335.1 of Brachypteracias leptosomus. Taxonomy (NCBI): domain Eukaryota; kingdom Metazoa; phylum Chordata; class Aves; order Coraciiformes; family Brachypteraciidae; genus Brachypteracias; species Brachypteracias leptosomus. Next base: position 546,178 of record VYZX01027911.1, on the reverse strand, counting down.
TTTTCATACAGAGGCTGTTGCCCAACTTAATTTGGAACCATTTATTGGATCTGATTCATAGCAACGCAGCGGGGCTTTAGTTGAGTGCAGAAAATCCATTTCTCAGTAGCAGTGATTGCAGGCGTGGTTAGGGCTGACCCTTCCAGCACAGGCATCCACGGGGCTCAGTGATGTTGGTCCCAAGGGCAAGGCTTTCCTGGGCAGCTCTGGAAGGAGTAATTCAAAAGTATTCCAAAAGTTGGATTCCAAGTGGCACGCCTGTCTCCCCAAGTTTCCACCATCATCACATCCAGCTGGCCTGTCACCTGTTGCTTCTTAGCACCACATTGACCCCCCCAGGCTTGCACCTCACCAGACCTTTCCCTGTGCCCATCCTGCCTCTCCAAAACCAACCTTCCTTTCCATCTTGGCTGCCAGCATCCTGTATCCCGCATCCTTTCCCATCCTGTATCCAGCCCTCCCAAGCAGGACCAATTCCACGTAAAGTTGAGGAGAAGGTGCCCTTGCTGCCCTGGGAAGCGACAGGGCTACTCAGCAGAAAGTCCACACCTGCAACTCCATCCTGTCCTACCACTACTGTGCCACCAGTGCCAGGGAACAAGGAGACCTTGCTCCAGGGGGTTATCCTTCGTGGTTACCACCTGCTCTGGCAATCCAGTCTGCAGCAGCTGCTTCCTTTCATGCCCCAATCTGTCTGGCTGGGGAGGGGTTAAAAGAAGAGACTGGCCTCCCCATCTGCCAGGGGCTTTTCAGCATCTAACCCTGGACCTAGTGGTGCTGGCTGATGGAGTCTTTCATCTCAGCCTCTGCATCCAGACCATTGTTCACACACGTCATTGACCCTGCCCGCTAAAGCTCCTAACAGAGATTAGTTTTCTGCAAGGCACATCTAGGATGAAAGGGTTTCGGATGGATGCTGGCTGACCTCTCCACCATGCACATCTGCCACCTTCCCTGCTGCTCCTCTTCTCCCATAGCGCAGTTATTTTGGAGGCCTGATGGGTAGATTTGTGGTGATACGGCTACTCTCTGCCCCACTGCCCCACCAGCTTGCACATGCCAGGCTGTGTTTGAAGGCTACCGGTAGCCACCATGGAAGGTTAAACCCTTACTGCAGGGTTGCTAACTCTCACTGAAGCTTGCTCCAGAAGGTCATGGTCACTGTGGACAGCTGTCCCAGGGAGGAGCAGGGCCAGGGTACAAGTTCTGCTTTTGTGAGGCTGCTTCTGGCACCCAGGCTGGGCACAGGCAGCACTGTGATGCTCTAACTGTGCCTGGCACTACGAGAACGCAGAGCTGTGAGCATGGTTTGGTAGGGCAGGGAAGGCAGAGAGGGGCTGTGACTTCTTCCCAGTGTTCCCGGCACCAACTCACATTCTGCTTCCACTGCCAATTAAAATGCAGTGGGGAGTGGGAGGGCGAGCAGAGAGATTCCCTTTCACAGCCCCTGAAGCCCTCTGACCCTTCATATGAAAAATTAGCATCATAATACCCGGCAGTATCACGGTGCCATTAATTCCTCTCTCATTGTCCTCCTGAAAGATGCACACGGCATCCCCCATTGCCAACACTCAGCCTCGGAGCTCTCTTCAGAAGCAGCTCACCGACAAGCGAGTTCTCCTGCAATCAGCCAAAGCCGAGCGCAGCTGGCGAGCTGCCGACGCGTGGAGCACGTTGGTGACACAGCGAGTAGGCTCCATCCGTCTGCAGCACAGCATCTTGATCCCTGCTCCAGCAGCAGGCGTTACCTGGTGCTGGGAGCCCAGGGGAGAAGTCCTCCTGGTTTGCATGGAGGAGAGAAAGGTGGGGCAGGAACAGCAGGTGCCCAGGTTTTCATAGTGTTTTGTGCAAGCAGAGACGAGATTCTTTCAAAAGCCCGAAGGAAATGTTGACTTAAGGCTACTCTCTGAAGATTATGGCCAGTGTGGAGAGCTTTTGCAAATCCTGGCCCCAGGCAGAGAAAAAGCCTTTCATTTGAATAAAGGGTGGGAGTCAGAAAATGATGGAGTCAGGAGCTGAACTTCTATTTCCGGAGAAAATCCTGAACCAAATAATTAAATAAATTTTCGGCAAGCACCTAGATGATAAGGCTGGGAAAAGTTGAAGCTAATAGGAATGTGTCAAGAATAAACCACATCAACACGATCCAATTTCCTCCTTGACAGGGTAATAGGGCTTGTGGACAAGGCAGGAGCCGTGTGTCTTCACTTCAGCAAGGTTTATAATGTCAGTCTCACACAGCATCATCATAAACAACCTGGGAAGCGTGGCCCAAAGGCAGCGTCTATAGACCGAGCACAAGGGTAGCTTAAAACTGCTCTCATTTAATTGTCAAGTTGGAATGATTCACCAGCCGAGATTTTGCAGTGATCATTCCTGTGGCAGCTGTTATTCAATGTTTTCATTAATGGCTTGGATGGTGGAATGAGAGCATACCTATTAAATTTGCAGGTGGCATTAATCTGGGAGGGACCGCAGGTACTCTGTGGGAGATTAGAATTCCAAACTGTCTTGATAAGTTAAAGAAATAGTTTGAAAGTAACAGGAGGGACTCGATAAAGACAAGTACCAAGTAGTATACTTAGAAAGGAATAACCAAACCCTTAAACAGAAGATGGCAGGATGGGTGGAGGGTCTGCTGGAAGAAAAGGGCTTATAAAACATCACATACGCAGCCTTTAGACAAAAAAAAATCAAACCCACATTGGGATGTACAAATGCAATTTGTCAGACAAACAAAGTGAGCCTGCTCAGGGGCCTGAGCAGCCAAAGTACCAGTCCTGCAAAAGTAAGTGTCTCCTTCACAGTCTCTCACCAGCAGCTGAGCAGGCTGGGAATGAACCTATTTTTTTGACTTTAGAGGGGTAAAGCTCTTAGGGCAGATCATCTCTCTGAGCCCTCCCCACACAGCTAACCACCGGGTAAGCGATTCTCAAAGCAGCTAATGCCTGAATAGGTCTCAGATGCTGGCAAGAGCCCGATTTCACCATTCTCCTACACTCAAGCAGGGCTCTTTGCCAGCTACACATTGCTGCAGAAGTCCAATCAGAAGCTTGCCTGCTTTCCCTTGGGGAGCCCGTGACCGGTGATACAGTGAAAAAGTCTCCCTAAAACAAGCTTGTTTGTTTTCCTTTGCTGCTCGCTTCCATTTGCTAATAAACAGCCTACACTCGTGTTTAGCCCCATCTAATCTTAAGCTTCACTACAAGCGAAATTAAATTGGTTTCTCTCATATTATGGGAAAAAAACCCAAACAGATGCAACCTACATTACCCCTAAGAGTCAGGGATCCACTGGAATTCAAGCTGTTTTTTATTGTTCTTCCTGTCCCACTCTCTGTTTTCTGGGGGAAAACCAGTCTTGTTCTTCTGCTCCTCCAGAGCAAGCATCCTGGACAATGCCCAAGCGCAGCTATGCCACCGTTTGCTGGGTTTAGCCACAAGCACTGTCTTTTTACAGGAGAAGTGCAAATCCAGTTCGCCAACCCAAGAAGAAAGTCCCTGCTTGCTCTCATGTTGTGTCCCTGTTCCCCTCATTTCTGGTCCCAGAGACACCTTGCTCACCTCCTTGCTTGGTTTGACCCCCAGCTGCTGGGGTGTTGCCCCAGCCCATCCCATGACACTTTATCCTCAGGTTATTGGAGCAAAAAGCTCTTTTTTGGTAGTCTGGTCTAGGGAACAGCCCCACAGCTTGTCCTACCAACCTGACAGCAGCGGCTGCCAAGAGCAACACATGGTGGAAAAGCAAGTGTGAGCTTAGACCTCATTTAACTCCCCCAACCTCCTTGCATAGGATTAAAGCAGGTAGGCTTTAATGAATGCACTGTAATTCTCCTGGCTGTCTCCTTGGGAACCCGCTGGTGCTTGCACCAGGAGGGTCAGGTCAGACCTAATGGGCTCACGTGTCTGTAGAACAGGAATCCACTGTTTGTTCTGGGCATGTTGGGCAGAGGTATGTGAGGCTGAGCAAACGCTCAGGGAGCCAGCTCAGAACCCTCATCTTTCACCTTAAGGTACACATTGCCTTAGACAGCTTAAGACACCATGGTGACTGCTGGTTGTTATAAGCCAGATGAAGGCTCTCTTGGGCACTGGAGGCTTTTTAGGCCTATTAAACACAGACCTTTTACAATCAGAGGGGTCATTTGGCTGGTACATGGCCACCTAATGGCAACCCACTAAAAGAGGAAGGGAAAACAACCTTGCAGAATTGAATGTAGAATCCTGGGAGTGGGACGTGTCCCTCTGCACCCTCTCCATGCACTTGGACTCTCCTCAAACTATCCTTTGATGAGAGCCAGAGCTGCCCTGAGCAGCAGCCTCAGTGTCACTGCTGTTGCCAGGCTCCTGCCTCCCAGCCTCTAATTTATAGCCTTAATTTGCCAAGTGGATGAGCAGTTTGTACAATTATCTCTAACCCTGTCCTGCTCAGGAGTGGCTGGAAATGTCTGAGACCTCCAGACAGGGGCTTTTGTTGTTTTTTCTTTTTTAATGTTACCTTGCCAGCACCAAGTATGCCTGCAACAGCTTTTCGGTGCCGAGGAGGATGCTCTGCAGCCCACACCCCTACAACCAACAGTGTAGGACTGTGGGTCTGACCCCACAGCATCCATAATGCTGGAAGAGGCCACAATCCTGCTGCCTGGTGCACAGCTCATTGCAGAAAGTCGGTGCCACTGCAGTGCAGTGGGTTGGATGTATGTTGACATGCTGGTTGGACGTGTTGACGTGCTGGTTGGATGTGTTGATATGCTGGCTGGACGTGTTGACACACTGTCACCCAAAAAGGGCAGGGGAAATCACTGTTGATTACTAAGAACAACACAGAGGTGGTGTTTTGCTAAGTGGAGATGTTTGGGTTGTTTGCTAGAGCTGCTGCTGCTGAATGAGGAAGTGCTGAACTCTGGTGATAGCCTCACCATCATCAAGCACCTATGAGGAAATGGATTTGTATAATCAAATAGAGCCCTGCACTAATGCATAAAGCAAAGTAGCTCTCAGAAAACCATCTTAGACAATATAAGGGTTAAAAGGATGCGGATGAACCTTGCCAGGGGCTTATGTCCCTGGAGACCAAACTAACTAACGTGCTTCCACCAGCCTGTGCTGAACTTACTGGGGCAAATAACTTTGGGCTTTAAGAGTAAAAAGGGTGAACATTCTGAGGTGTTTTGTTCTCCCATAAAGATTTTTCCTAATAAAATGAGTGAGGCTTGTCAAATGTGACCCTAGGAAAGCTACTAAGCGTTGGTTGGCTTCCACTTACTCTTGGTGTGATCCAGGAGCTGTGTATCCTCTGCAGACCCACTTCCAAGCACAATCTGGAACTTGAGCTTGTGATAAGCCAGCCTGGCTTGAAATGACAACTATCTCATTCTTTCCCATATGTCCTTCCACAAAGGTAGAGCTCTAGGCTGTTAATTGCACTTCCTCAAATCATTCCCAGTATTTCCGATAAAGTGGGCTCTTATCTCCCTGATAGCACTTTTTTCTAATTCTATGCCATTGGTCTCCTTGGCTACCTGGCCTTCCTCACCTCCCAGTGCCCCAGAGCAATCACATTTTACCCTCCTTTGGAAAAATATTATTGTAATTTTACTAGAAAGGGTGGGCAGAGGTCAGGTTGCCTCTCAACAAGGTGGCCGTTGGAGAAGAGTTGCAGGCACCTCTGAGCACAGGGAACCCGAGCTGCCGAGCGTGGCTTCACTGACTGCTGACCCGTGCTGCTGGGGAGGGGTTTGCACACCCCTGCAGCTGGGGACATGGGGACAGAAAACCACAAAGTCTGTGTCACTTCAGAATGAAGAACCTGCCAGATGCTTCCTGTCAGCATCAACTCATGTTCCTTCCTCCCAAGCTGCTTCTCCCCAGACCTAAACCCTGGCTTTGAACCCCACTTTTAAGGGTCTGTTTCTCTTCAGGCACGCTCCTGAGCAGAGCTGCTGCTTCTCTGTGCCCCCCGAGAGGAGGCTGGACCCCGGGAACGGCTGCTCCGGGAACTGGCCCCACTTTGGGCATGAGGGCGGCTGCCTGAGCGCCCAGAGACATGAAGAGGCCAGATGCAGGAAGCCTTTTATTTACCCCGATGGGACTGAAAACACGCTTAGTAGATTGCCACAATACACCAAGAACAGAACCCAGCATGCTGGAAAATGCAGGAGTTGGCAAAGGCGCTCATGGCATTGAAAGTCCACACGGAGAGGTGCCAAGTGCTCTATTTATACAGCCTGCAGGCAGTGGAACGTTTCCATCCTGCCGGATGGGCACCGAGGGAAAGGTGTCCTCAGGATGGCTGGGTCAGTTGTGGCTAAAGACATCCATGTCCATGAGGTCAGGCAGGACGCCCCATGGTCAGAGTGAATGGAAGCCCAGTATATACCTCCTCATGGGCATGTCTGGGGGCAGGGACAGAGGCAGGAGAGCAGGGTCTGGGTATTTCCCAGTAACTTGTTAACATCTTTCCTGCCAATAGCATGGGCAGCCTGTCACAGCCTGTTCCTCACCACCACTGTTTGGCATGCAGGGAGGTGTTCCAGTGCACCCCAGCCATGAAAAATTTGCTTTTTCCTGTAAATTTTGTCTCCCAGTGAGCAAAATCAGTCTTTTTCCCACCGTGCAGTTGCTGAAGAAGCCCTGGGCTTGGTTCACTGTTTATGATTTTCTACATTTCTGTCAAACAAACTGCTTCCATTGGGAGGAAATCTGTCGCTGGTGTCTGTGCACATCCCAGTTTCAACTGGGAATGCCATCGATTGCTCGTGGAGGTGCAGAAAGCCCAGAATTTGAGTTTTCAAGCCAAGGAGATCAGGTGGGCATGCTCTGGGTGAGGGTCTGCAAGCCCTGCTTTGGCTGCACTGATACACAGGCTGGAAGCAGTGAGATGCAGAGGTGCTCTGCTTTGTGGGACCAACCAAAACCTCATCAGAGTTCAGGAGCTGCTCTTCTCATCATCAGCCCTGCGTGTCGGATGTTTCAGCCCATGACACGAGCCCTTCTGAGAAGGACTCGTCTGTTGACTGCAGAAGCTGCACCTGCAGCAGAGCACCAGCCCCAGCTCTAGCGAGGGTCCTGCTTTGAATATGCACCTTCATGGTCATGCCTTGAAGGTTGCCCAGAGCTGCCCTGCTTGGACATGCCTCTGAAAGCACCACACAGCAAAGAGCTCTGTGGTGGATGCTCTTCCCACCCTGCTGGAGCCTTCCAGCTGTTGGCAGCTGTCCAGGGATTGAAGCAGTTAACTACAGAGATAGCTGAAATGTTAAACTAGGTGGCCTATATACGCCAGGAAACGTTCATGATTGCTCTTTGATGTTAGATTTAATCCGTAGTATGCCATGTAAGTACGGTTGGCTGTGCACCGTGTATAAATTAATTACAAAGCCCCCCCGTGCAGGCAGAAAGCAGCCCTATGAGCACCATGTGCAGTCATTCGAGGTCGCAGGGGGAAATCCTGCACAAGGCTCTGTCACCGTGTTTTCCCTCCCTCCTCTTTGGGGAGGCTTCTCTGAGCAGACCCCCTGTCCTCAGCACAAGTGCTTCTCCCCCCATCCCTGTCACCCCCAGAGAGAGGCACCGAGCCCCCTTCTCAGTCACTGGCACCCTGGGGCGATTCGGAGCTGAGACAGCACTTGGAAGAGACCTTTTAGATTGAGTCCAACCGTTCCCCCAGCATTGCCAGGGCACCACTAAACCACGTCCCTCAGCACCACATCTCCACGGCTTGGAAACCCCTTCAGGGATGGGGACGCCACCACTGCCCTGGGCAGCCTGGGCTGGTGCCTCACAACCTTTTCAGGGAAGAATTTCTTTCCTGATATCCAGCCTCAACCTTCTTGTGATCTTTTGTTCTCAGCCTTATACCAACAAGCTCTGAAGTCTTTACCTTGCAGCTCAAAAGGTAAATTGCTGCTTCACAGTTGTCAGGCTGTGGGAACACACATCCCAGCTGTACTATGTGTACACAACAGGTACATTCCAGCCCCAAAACCTGGCTCACAAGGAGCCCTGACAACATCTTGCCTTCCTGTTTTGCAAAACGCGACAGCCAGTGTCCTTTCCAGAAGGGAGAAGTCATCTCATTTCTTCTTCTCCTCTCCTCCCATCTTTCTGACCCGAAACCTTGTCAGAGGAAATCAACTGGCAGCGAGCAGGAGCATCTCACTTTCTGTCAGAGCCGAGGAAATCTCATCCCAAAAGGTGAGAACAGAAAAGCAGCAAGCAATGAGAAGCAAGGCGTTCAGAGGGGAAGCTCACACAGTCTCGTACCTGTCGAAGCAAAGCTGCTGTGGTGCCCACCCCAACCTATACTGCTGCTTGTCTACCTGTCCTTCTCAAAGACCTTTGGAATTGGAGCTAAATTGGCTTGTTTTAACAGAAAAGGGAGGGGGAGCATCTGAGCATCAGGGGCACAGGATGGGGAGCTCTGGGGCTGGCATGGGGTGTAGCTCAGGCATGGGTCTGTCAGCAGAAGCCCCACAGAAACCCTAAGGAGGAAAAGGCTGGCAGGCAGCAGGGAGGTCAGGGCAGGGGGGAAGCCACTTTCTCCTGTCAGCACAGCCACTCTGTAGTGGAAGGACTGGGAGGACTGGACAGCCATGACTGGAGCGCCCAGCACAGCTGCCCTTGGAAGAGAGGACTCTGAGGGAGGCTTGTTCATTAATTCTCCAGCTCAAATCAAAGAGGACAGGGCTGGGAGGGAGCTCGCCCCTGCTTCTTTATGTTATTCATTTGCTCCTATAGCCCCTATTGTTGCAGGGACCCCACAGGGTCATTTGGAGCCTTCCAGATGGGCGAGAGCATCAGCAGACCCCAGCGTGGTGCTGGTGGAGGGGAAATCCCACCTCACCCCATTAGCTCAGACACGGCACTGCTCTCCACAGCTCTTTCCCCTTTCCCAGAGCCCTGCCCCTCCTGGTTTTGGGGGACACCCCCTCACTGGGGCTTTATCTGGGCTCCTCTCAGGTATCAGAGGATGGGCAGCCTCCTTGCATTGCCTGCCTCTGCCTGTACCCATAAATCAAAGCACGGGTAGCCCTTCTCCTGCAGGCAGATCTCCATCAGCTTTGCCTTCCTCAAGGAAACGCCACAGCAGGTGCCGAAGCTGTTGGAGGGGCTGCAGTGGCCTCCCCTTGAGCACTGCTCCATCCCTCCATTTCCATCCCTTTCCACTCAGATCTATGCTTCTCTGATGCCCTACACATGGTTTGTTACCTTTTCTTGCAGGGAATCGGGTTGCTCGGGGTTTGCTGAGCAGCAAGGAGGGCTTGGGACATAAAGGACCCCAGGAGGAAGGTTCAAGAGACAGGCAAAGAGTTAACCCAGGAGGTGGCTCTATGGTGCCTGATTTATTAGTAGAAGATATAATGATATTATACACACAATCCCAGAGCAGCCCCCTGTGAAGACCTTTAGATATAGAAGTCACAAAGCTGCTACTCCTGGAGCTATGGAAGAGTCTTGCCTGGTGCAGATGTCCAGGAGGAAGAAAACACATGTGGAGAAACTTTGAGGTGCCACAGCTTCAAATTATACCTCATCCAACACAACTGCTCTGCACATTCGCTCCATCATCACAAGCCCAGCACTGTTAAGAAGAGCACGTGACCCCAGATGTGCCATGTCCTTTAAGCCAGCAGTACAGGGCACACTGACCACGAGTGGCCAGAGGTGACTGCCAGGCAAACTCCAATGAAAAATTAGAGATGTTTTTTCCTGATTAAACATTGCAATACGTTTCTGGAATGGGAGAGGTCCTCAGCTGCCCATCCCACCAGGTTTTCTTATCTAGAGAGAGGTTGTTGCCTACCTTATAGACTTGCTAGTGGTTCCAAGCTGCTGCTTATAGGATGTGCACAACAGGGTGGCTTTTGCCCCTGCCACCCACGCGCAGGGCTGTGATGGACAGAGGAGCCTGGACTACGCAGCCTCATCATCTCCTCTGATCTTACACCCCACAGATCTACCACTCAGTGCTTTTTCGTTCAAAGGCAACACCAGGAAATATTTCCTAGTGTGAGAAAATGACAATCTAATGGGTGAAAATTGAAGTCAGCAAGTATCTCAACATGCTACAGGGATGAGACAATCTCAGATACAGAGCAGAAAAGGACTGAAAAGAGGACGCTCATTGATGCTCAGAGAGGCTCAGAACTGATGGGGGGAACAGGAAGAGGGAAAAGCAGCTACATTTCTTCTGATTTTTTTTTTTTCTCCTAAAAATGCCATTTCAGCAAGAACATTGAGCATGTTTTATGCTGCTTCTGGTAAAATTTGACGAGATTGTTTCAAGGCTTTTATTCCAGTGCTACTTAATTTTTCTGCTTAATTGCATATACAGAAAATTATTTAAAAGACAGAGCTTCAAATGCAGCACTTTTCATGCCCTGAATCAAATGCCTTGACCTGAAACAACAGTTTTTGAGCTTTCCTTGAAAGAAGAACAGAAAGTTTGTGCCAGCCTGGAACCTACTTTCTCCTCTTTCTAGGCCTCATTCACAGATTCAGAAAACAGGATTTTCTCAACAGCTTTTACTCCTGCAATATCTGAGCATGCAGCACCCTCGAAAGAGTGACACAGACCCACAGCAGGTCTCTGTGCTCTCCTGCCCACACAAGACGACCTCCTTGCTGTTGAAGCAGCCTGGGTCTTGTTCCCAGTGAAGATGGTGTCCCCATCATCATCATCACCTTCCAGCCCCACCTCGGGGACAGAATTAGGTCCCATCATGAGAAGCCATCCTAGCCGCAGCGCTGTCTCGTAGGAGCTGCGAGGCAGGGCTCACACCCTGGGGACACAAAGGGACAGATGGGCAGAGCTGTCAGAGGTGCTAATAAAAAACTGGACTCATCTGCAGAGTATTGATTGTTTCTGCTGTTTTGCTGTTGCAAGCAGCTGCCTCGCTCCCCCGGGCTGAGAAGGACGTGCTGCCCTCCCCAAGCCTCTGCCACAGAACTACTTCATCCTTTCACCCACCTTGCTCTGCAAAGCTCAACAGTTCCCTGAAAGGAGGTTGGAGACAGGTGGGGTCGGGCTCTTCTCACAAGAAATGAGTGATAGGACAAGAGGAAATGGCCTCAAGTTGCACCATGGGAGGTTTAGATTGAACATGAGAAACAATTTCTTCCTGGCAAGGGTTGTGAAGGACTGGCCTAGGCTGCCCAGGGCAGTGGGGAGTCCCCATCCCTGGAGGGGTTTGAAAGCCATGGAGATGTGGTGCTGAGGGACATGGTTTAGTGATGCCCTGGCAGTGCTGGGGGAATGGTTGGACTCAATGATCTTAAAGGTCTTTTCCACCCTAGACATGGCTCTGGGTGAGAAGATGACAGAAGGGGGCAACCCCCCAAGGTAGACCAGGAGGCATTTCCACCGCTGGCCTTTACCTGCCCCCTGTGTTCCCAGCTGGCCCTGGAGAGAACAGAAGACTCAGCATTCCCTGGGGAAAGAATCAAACCCTGCCTGCTCCGTGCACAGCCCAACTGAACAGAGTATCTGTGCTCCAGGCTCCCATGCTGTGTCCTCTCAGCGTGGATTTTAACATGCTCAACACTGCATATAACAGATCCCACCGAGGTATCTGCCTCAGCACTTCTCAGAGGCTCGGTGTGGAACAGGTTGTCCTGTTTGGAGGTGCAGGAGGCAGGCTGTTGTTCCTCCAGCTGTGACTGTGATCCTGAGCTCCACCAAAGGCTTTCTTCTGCAAGGGTGGAGCTGTGAGACCCTTCTCCTTTGCAGGTGCTCCTCTGCCAGATGCTCACCAGAGCAGCACAGGAGGCACCCTGGACCACCCTCTCCCTTCCCTGCTTCTGCCCAGGGACCTCAGAGCCCCCATCCCTCTGTGTCCCGCTCTCTGCACTGCTCTCCACAGACTCCCCGAATAGCAGGACATTCCTTATGGACCATTCACAGGTTTTTCCTTTCCCTTTTCCTTCTCATCCAAGTGTCAGGCTCTGGTCAAGCTCAGCCCTCTCCTTGCTCCCTGCCCTTGTTTGCAGCATCTCCATCCTGGTCTTCCCCCAGGCACACAGGAGTTTGGTTTTCATTCTTCCTTCTCCACTAAGTGCTGAAGCTGAAGCTCCCAGGGGACAGCGAGCTGGTGACTCAGAACCATTTGTATTCCTCAGTCCCGTGGCATGACACGGTGTGACACTAGCCCCAAACCACCAGTGCCTGCTCAAGATGCTGCAGTGAAGGTTTGATTGCATGCATACAAAAGCTGCTGTGAAGGAAACTAAAGCTTGTTCGGACTCATGTAAAGTCGTGGCGCTGTGCAGGTGTCAACCTCCCACAGACTGGCTGCTGCTGCCTGGTGAAGTCTTCTGCCAAGGGCTGCTCCTGTGATCTCCATCACAGCCCACGCCTGCCTGTGAGGAGCTGCTGCCTGCATCCATCACCTGCCTGTGGTTCGGGGAGCCGGGAGAAGCACTTGAGGAAGCTGGAGGGTCTTTATCAAAGGGCGGTGGCATGGAGCAGGACCACTGCTGGGACAATGTGCCCCTAGTGATACAGCACTGGAGAGAGGGGCAGAGCCAAGAGCAGGCGTTGTGACAGCTGTCCTGCCATTGGAACACGGCAGGGAGGACAAAGGCTCTCCTTTGAAAAGGTGGGCGGGTGGGTGGGTGGGAGAGCAGGGCGGTCTCTAACGAAGCAGTTGCTGCAGAAGGCCCCGGGCTCTCATTTATGAATTCAAACCCTGTCCCAGGGCAGTATTTTCAACAGCACGTTTATACGTGCCAGAAATAACCCTGGAGCCCCTCGTGACACCGGCTGACACAAATGTTTGAGTTCCTTTTGAAAAATGACGTTTACTCCTCCTGAAACACTTGTCCTGATGCAGCAGCTTCAGCTCTCCTCAGAAAGCTGTCTGCTCCTCACTGCTTTCAAACGCTTGAGAGAGGCCTCCTTGAATGCAGATTTCTCTTTAAAAAGCCAGCGTGACATATTTTGACTTCCCTTGTTTGACAATATCATCGTTATTTCATCTCAATAATGTAAAACATGATTGTTTCAGCTTTGCCTTCTCATTTTGCTCCGTGTGCTTCTGTATTACATTATCATATTTCAACTCTGCAAAGCCCAGATGGAGTATGTACAATAATATTTCATCTCTTGTTCTTGTTCTGGCACAATCACACTGAAAATTTTGAACTTTATCACAGTGAAATGTTTCCCGAGCTCCAAGTCAGGACTGGATTTGCTTTGGAATTTTGAATTAAAAAATCTTCAGCTTTTTTCTTCTCCTGTTATGCAGCAAAACCAGCTATTGAAACATCACATATTGCCTCCAAAGAAACGTTCTGTTTCTCAAAATTTGGCCTCTGTGAAATGAGAGATTTCAGCCCAGTTCCCAGCAGACGAGCCTTCTGCTTCTAAAAGGACACCCTTGTGTTTGCAATGACCTCATCACACTTGGCGTCCCAGGCTGCAGTTCCCCATCAGGGTTTGTCCATGGGGTCAAAGTGAGTTCAAAGGTTCTCACCCCATCTCTTTGCTTCCCTCCTCCGGTGCACTGCCCTTCTCCTGTTTGCCTGGTCCTGCTCTCAACCTCTAAAGGGGAGCAGTGAAATGAGCTGGGTCAAACAAACACACCCGGAAAGCCCAGGAGTGGCCCAAGGACAGAGGCAGAGCTGCCCCTGCTCCGTTCCTGCCCCTCCATGTCCTGATGTTTGCTGTTCACTGTGTTGTCATTCTTTCATTACAGCCTCATCTGGTCTGAGCTAATCCAGCTCTCTGAGCATCCTTCTGGAGGGACGTGATGATGGGAGTCTCTCTCCAGGCCAGGCTCTGGTGGAGGCTGGTGGGAAGCTGGTCCTGCAGCTCCCTGTGCAGAAGCAGAGCCTGGCTCTTCCCCTGCATGAACTCACTTGGAAAAAATATGTGTGTTCTCCCACATCCATGTTTATTCTCTTTTGCCTTTTCCAGGGAATTGTATAACACCTCTCGAAACCATGTGCCCATGACCACAGTGACCATTCCTATTGCAGAGGCCTGGGACTGCCTTTTCATAAGCCCCACGAATGTGCAGGGGTTGAACAGCTTTCCGGAGGGACAGAATCATAGGATCATTCTGGTTGGAGGAGACTTTTAAACTCATTGAGTCCAGCCCTTAACCCATCACTTACAGGTGACCACTAAGCCATGTCCCTCAGCATCATATCTCCACGGCTTTGAAACCCCTCCAGGGATGCTGTTTGGGAGGATGAGGAGCCTCTCACTACTCCCACGTTCCCATTTATTTTCATGGAAATCCCATGCAGTGAGATTTATCCCAGGAACCAGCGCTCCCACCCCCGGGGGCTNGGGCGGGGCGGGCGGTCCCGGTAAAGGCGGCGCCGGCAGGGGCCGGGCTCAGTCTGGCCGCCTGCGAGCTGCGCGGCANCTGCCCCTGCTCCGTTCCTGCCCCTCCATGTCCTGATGTTTGCTGTTCACTGTGTTGTCATTCTTTCATTACAGCCTCATCTGGTCTGAGCTAATCCAGCTCTCTGAGCATCCTTCTGGAGGGACGTGATGATGGGAGTCTCTCTCCAGGCCAGGCTCTGGTGGAGGCTGGTGGGAAGCTGGTCCTGCAGCTCCCTGTGCAGAAGCAGAGCCTGGCTCTTCCCCTGCATGAACTCACTTGGAAAAAATATGTGTGTTCTCCCACATCCATGTTTATTCTCTTTTGCCTTTTCCAGGGAATTGTATAACACCTCTCGAAACCATGTGCCCATGACCACAGTGACCATTCCTATTGCAGAGGCCTGGGACTGCCTTTTCATAAGCCCCACGAATGTGCAGGGGTTGAACAGCTTTCCGGAGGGACAGAATCATAGGATCATTCTGGTTGGAGGAGACTTTTAAACTCATTGAGTCCAGCCCTTAACCCATCACTTACAGGTGACCACTAAGCCATGTCCCTCAGCATCATATCTCCACGGCTTTGAAACCCCTCCAGGGATGCTGTTTGGGAGGATGAGGAGCCTCTCACTACTCCCAGTTTCCCATTTATTTTCATGGAAATCCCATGCAGTGAGATTTATCCCAGGAACCAGCGCTCCCACCCCCGGGGGCTCTTCCTTCCCACGCTCAGAGCTGCGCTCAAGAATAACCCGCATGTAACCCCTAAATAACCGGCCGGTAGCCCCGGGGCCGGGCAGCAGCCGCGGGAGGAGAGGAGGGGGCCGGCGGGGGCCGCAGAGCCGGTGCCGGCGACGGGGCCGCCCCGTCGGGGGAGNCCCCCACACCCCCACCCATCCATCTATTCATCTACCCATCCCTCCATCCCGGGTTGCTTTGCCCATGGGGCAGCTCCGCCGAGCCCTCGGGACCTCTCCTCCACGCCGCAGCCGCCGCCGGGACCTGCATTAGTGCGGTGAGTACCGGGATAGACACGGGGCCGGTGGGATCGCGGGGTGTAGGGGGTTGAGGGGGGTGCGGACCCGGAGCCAGCCGTGGCCAGGAGCTCCCCCGGGCACCCGCTGCGGGCAGCCGCCGGCCGGCCCCCGCTGCCGGGGTCCCCTCGGAGGGGGGTCCCCGGGGGATGCAGGGATGGATGGAGGGATGGACGGACAGGAGACGGAGCAGCCCTTGTACTGCAGTGGGACCGGCTCCGTCCTGGCCGTGCGTGGTCCGGGTGGGATGGGAGGAGGAGGAGGACGAGATGGTGCTGATGGAGCGTTTGCATCCTGGGGGAGAGCGGCGGGTTTCCCGGAGGCGTGAGGAGCGCGGGAGCCATGCCAGGGTGAAGTGCAGGCGGGTCGCTTTGTGGCGAGAGCTTTCTCCTTGCTCTCGCTCCACTCACAGGCTGCGGTCCTGTGTCGTTTCTTTCCTGGAGGTGCCCATCCTTTCTGCGTGCTTGGGAAGAGTCCCAGGAGGACCACCGTCCTGGAACGGGTGCCTGGAAAGGAAGGCTGTGTCCTGACCCCTGCATGGGCTGGGACATGCCTGGGGTTGGGACGAGGGAGGCTGGTACAGTCTCATTCCCATGGGATGCACCCCTGGAGGTGTGCTGGGGAGCCCTGGCTTGGCCACGGAGGACAAGGTGGTGCTTGGACTGGAGATGGAAGGAGAGGAACAGGGGGAGAGAGCTGCGATGCAGGAGGGAGCTGGGGAGGGGAGACAGGGCTGAGCCCATGCCGTCACAGAGGGGAATGGTGAGGTGAGCTGGCTCTTAGTGGGCTCTGCATCCCTGCCTGGGCACTGGCATGTCTCTGCACGCTGAGATGTCCACTGTGCCGCTTGCAGGGCCTGGCTGTCCCAGCTGAGCAGTGCCCTGCTCTGCCTAGAGCACCATCAGCTCTTAGATCTTTCCAGGCTAGTGCAGCTCTGACTGGTGCTGAGGAAGGAGGAGCAGGACCTTATCCAGTGCCAGCTTCTCGCTCTGCCCCAGCACTGCCTGGGGTTGAAGCCCACTGAGCCTTTCCCTCACTGACCAATGTCCCCGTCGCTCTTGCAGCTGCCAGCAAAGCCTGAGCTGCAAGAGATTAATTGGGTACCATTTAATCCATCTCCTCTGTCTGCCAGAGGCTGGGAGTTATAAATGCCAGCAGCAACCAAAGCCTTGTTGACGTTAGGACTACCACCAATACAGCTGAGCCATGAGAAACAGCAGCCAATGCAAGAGCACTGGTGACTCTGGACTTGGCACCAGCAGCCCCCTCAGAAACTCTGCGTTAAAGGGGAGTCAGCTGAATAATGACGCTCGGGGCCTGGGCATGAGGAAAGCGTTTTTTAAACAAATAAATAGTAGTTGCACTTCAGGCAGGGCAGTCCCCCCTGGGAGGAAGTTTGCTTGGAAAGGTTTTGGCGAGAACCAAAAATAAACAAGATCCTAAGGCTGGGACTGAAGTTGCTTCAACTGGCCTTAACTGTCTCAGCTGGGTCATATAAACACACTGGATGAGTGCCCGGGGGATTGCAAGGGATGCTGTGGACCTGTGGTGTCCTGGTGGCCTCAGCAGAGAGAGGATGGGTACCGATGGTGGCTGGGAAAAGTGGGACTCGGTTGCTTTCAAATATGTCCATGTGGTTTTGTTCTTTGTCTGCCATGTGGGGTCAAGGGAACTCTTCTTTGGGTAGGTGCTTTGTCCCAGCCGGAGGCTGAAGAGATGATGTCTGCCCTAGAGTCTCAAGGGAAATTTATCCCTTCTGCTTGCGGGTCTGTAGTGAGGATTTATTGTAAAGAGAGAATGGGTAGAAGAGCATCTCCAGCAGCTTTCATCGAGGGGGCTTTGGGTGGCTGTTAATCTGTGCGAGCATAAACCACAGAGATGCTCAGCCCTGGGATTTTCTGCCCATGTGGAGCTGCCTGGAGGCTGGGGCCTGATCCAAAGAGAGATGTTTTTCTATTGTTCTCAATGAGCATCGAGTGCTGAAGCGTGCAAAACGCCCAGCGTACATCTGCAGCTGGTGTTGGCTTGTCCTCTGAAGGTCAGAGTGTTTAACAGTCGTGGGATGGGGCTGGGAGGGATTGTTCCACCTGCTGACAAGCATTGCTTTGAGCCCTTTGGGTCCTGATCTGTTCCTTGCCATGTGCTTGGTAATGTGCAATAAATACCCAAATTTCTTATGAGAACTGCTAAATGGTGTTCCACCACAGACAGGATCTCCCTTGGCTTCAGGCAGGGTGTGCTGCCAATGCCACCAGGCTGCCCAGGAGCCTGTGTGTGGACCTGGGGGCTCTTCTGAGCTGGCAAAAGGGAGAGGAGACCAACAGGACTGTGAAGTGGGGGGATGTCTGTCTTCCTAGTGCTGTGCTTTTGGTTTCCAGCCTTCCCTTGGCACAAGATTGAAAAAAACCCACACGTGCACCAGAAAGATGTTGAGATTGTTTATGTTCTGCTTCTGGCCTGGTGCCAGCAGGAACGGCTTGGTGACCTTGGCACTGTGGGGACATTATTTATAGAAAGTAGATCTTCTGGGTTTTGTGTTTTTGACGTAGGAATGTGGGAACAAGTCTTGGGAGGAAAAGACCCAATACTGGCCCCCAGGTACGTTGGGACTTTCTCCAGAGCAAGAAAAACAACACTTAAGAGGTGACCAAGTGTTCCCTGTTCACTTTGCTTCCTGCCTTCCCCTGGAAAGTAGGGAAAATATGTCCTGGAGATCGCAGGCTAGCACGAGTTCACCCCGTGTCTGAAGAGCTGTTGCTCGAGATGCTAAAAGATGTTCACAAAGACAAATCCAGCTATAACCAAAGGCGGTTTGGTGGCTCGGATGTGAAGGGAAGTGATAAATGATGCTCTGGCCTTCTCAGGTTTCTTCTGTTTGTGAGGCTCTTTGCCATCTGCAAGGCTTGATGGATGTCAGGGTGTTTCGGTGCCCATCTGTGGTGCTGGTTAGTGTGGCCACCCTCGGGTGACAGATGGAGAAAATGAGGCTCGGAGATGCGCAGAGTCTGCGCCAGACGACCCACCATGCAGGAGCCCCAGCTCCCTGGGCTCCGATAAAACCCCAGCAGCAAACCTTCCCTCTGGGTTTCACCACACGGGAGTGTCTCTCACCCTGAGCAGGGGGTCAGGTAAATCCACAGATGTCTTTCTACCCCTCTGTATGCAAAACCGGGATTTATCAAGCACGCTTATGCATTGGTTTTGATAGGGAAATCCTCGCCAAGGCTGCACCTGACTCATCTGGACCAGACCTTGGCCGAACCTGGGTGCTCTGTTTTCCCCAGCTCATCTTCCAGGCAAAGCCAAGGACCCAAAGGGGTGTCTAAAGCCACAGAGTCTGTAGAAAGCTCTAAACCAGATTTATACTAACCGCCGCTCTTCTTGTGGGCAGGAGGGAGGAGAGATCTGCCACCAAAATGGGGAAATGGTCAAAATGATCATCGTGGCTGGGTTTGGTGATGATGGTGAGAGGCTCCTGCTGATGCTGGTGGTCACAAACATTCTCATGTTCTGAACCTGTGTAGCCAAAATCCCAAACCTGAGCATAGGGACTGGTAACTGGCTCCGTTGCTGCAGTGCTTCCAAGAAGTTTTTCTTTGGGATTTAGATTAAGATAATTGTAAGTCAAAGGCACCGAGGGGAGAAAAACAGTTGGGAATAAATCCGAGTGATTCAACAGTCTGGTCTCCTGGGGAGGGGTGTCAGTGGGAGTTGATGTCGCGGGAGATGCACACGAAGGACCGTCAGATAATACTGGTCACCAGCAACCCAACTCTTTGTTTGAAGGGATTCTGTGTTAAAGGGAGATTAGCACAGATCCCCTCGGCAGCTGCCTGCTGCTGCCACCGCAGAGAAATCCCTCCTTTTCTTATTAAAATCAGGCAGCGCATCAACTGCGGGCTGAGGGGCAGGGGGAGGCAGGTGAGGGCAGAGCAGCACCCAAAAACCTGCAAACTTCTCATTTTTAGCATATCCTGCCCGCCTTGAGAAGGTAAACAGTTTGGGGCTGTGTCAGCTGCCGAACAAGAGACCTACAGAGAAAACCTGCAAGTCTCAGGAAGCCGTGGGTGACTCAGCCGGTGTTTTTGTCTGCGTACGCGTGTTCATTCAGAAACCCACCACGGCAGAAGGGCTCTTTTGTACTGGTGCCATCTTAGCAGTGAGACACAAACCTCTGCTCTCTGTTTTTGTGGTCATGGCAAGACTTGGGAAGCTTTTCCAGCTGCCCGAGGTTGTTTCAGAATCTCTCCAGTCCTCGTTGGGAGCTGCAATCTCTCCTGGGGGTGCAGATGGCTGTGACAAAGAGCAGGCAACTTCCCCAGGAGGTCAGCTCATGTATGCCGTGCCTCCTACCCCATCTTCTTTATGGCCAAGGAGATGCCATTAATCCGACTGTCCTGGCTGCCTCCTTGTGCTTTACTCTGCACGGCATCACAGGTTCCCTGTATGGTGTTGTTGCAAAGCTGTGGGAGATCCATGGGAGATGGCTTGGGCAGACGCCCTGCCATGCTGTATGGAGCCACAGGGAAATGGGTGTTCGTATTGCCAGCAGCAAGGGAGCTCCAGTAAAACAGGTTATTTTCTTAGGAAACAAAGCATTTTAAAGATCCATGAGTTTAAGTCCCGTTGATGTTGGACGTTTCATTTTAGCTGCCTGGCACATCATTCAGAAGAGACGCTTGGTGTGTTCCAAGGAGGTAGAAATGCGAGCTGCCTCCTTGCAGAGAGGAGAGGGAAGCTCATAAACCGCAGGACAGGGTCCAGAGGAGCTGGACGGTGCTGGCTTCTCACCAACATTTCCTTTGTGGCCTAGGAAAAAAAAAAATACTATAGAAGCGGCTTAGTAGCCCAAACTTCTGCTTCACAGCAAGCATTAGTGGAAATGTGCCAGGAGTCAAAGGCTACACCGAACAGGATTGAAGAATTTCGACCATCTGTCTGTGTATTCCCAGGTTGTTTTCATGGCAAGCGAGAATAAAATGCAGCTGCCTTTGATACCAGCATTGCCAGTGGAGTCTCTGGGAGTGCTGGGCTCAGGTCTGGCGTGCCTCGGAGCAGCAGGCACCTCCGTGCATCCTCCCAGCCTCCTCCCCCATTGCCCTGCCCTGCCTTTTGCTCACTGGGGTGCATGAATGTGTTCTTGCCTTGCCTACTGGCAAAACCCCAGCAGCTGTACTGGTCAGCCAGTCCCTTCCATGGGCTGGGCTGATGGTCGCTGCTTAAATCACTGGATGAGTAGGTTGGTTTGAGGATTGATGGTTGGAGGAATAGTAAAGTGCTTCAGCTCGTCTTCTCCAGCCAGTTTATTCCCTGCCAAAGGGGTGGGCTAAAACCAGACACTTCGGTGTCCTGAGCTCTCCTCAGCAGGAGGCTGTGCTATATGCTTGCTGATGGAGATGTATAGATCCACACACGCTCGCCAGCAAAGCTCCGTGTGTGTGTGTGTACATCTGGTGTGTGAGGCTGACGTTACTGGAGCTTCTTGCATTCGAGTGTCTGAGACTTAAAGTTGTAGAAGCAAGGGAAGGTCCTTAAACAACCCTTGATAGTAGAGATGAAACTCTGTGTTTTCCATGGCTACCTGAGCTCCTGGTTTGTCAATGCTGGTGTCACTTGGCTTCCCGAGCACCCCTGTCGCCTCTTCCTCCCTGGATACAGGAGTCAAAGGTAGGATTCAGTGTGTAATTTGGTAAGGAGAAGGACTAGTCAGTAGTACCTTGATCCTCTCTTTCCTAAGGCTTCTCTTGCCTGTGCCATGTGAGATGGGGAGAGAGCTCCTTGACTGTGGGACCTCAGTTTTTCTGATATCCAAAGGCTTTTGATGCCACACACTGGCATCCACCCCTTTGTCTCCTCTCTGCTATAAAGAGAGAAATCTTGCTTTAGTTCCTTGGGCTGGTGTGTATCCTCTGTGGCTGTGACTAATAAGAGCGGGTCTATAGGACGTAGCTTCTCTGTGCCCAGCAGAAGCTAAAGGAACCCCTTTCCTTGCAGGTTGGTGTCTAGCTCTTTGATAATCCCAAAGTCGTGACTCCCCGTGCTCTGAGATGGGCAAAAGTGATTCGGTGTTTGCAAGGATCAAGAATTTGTCTTGCCCGACCATATAAAAGCCATCAAAAACCTGGTCTGGCTCGTCTTCTAGGCTCCTCCTGTGATCTATGGGAAGAGGTGAGCCACTGCAGGAGATGATGCATCCAGCCCTAACATCAGCACCTCTGGGGTATGGATCCTGCTTATTTCCAAGGAGCTGAAAAGAGGGAGGTGAGGAGAACTACAGCTTCATGTTACATTTGACACTTCCAAGCCCCGCTCTCTCCAGCTGTGAAATGCTTTTATTCTGGGCTGGGGACAGAGGTCTCAGTGTGTGTGATCCTCGCAGTGCCCATCCCCTGGCCTTTTGTGGTAGCCTGAGGACCTCCCGCCCATCAGAGCCACTGTTTTTTTCGATCTCCTTTATATGATTTCCTTTTTTTGCGATGAAAGCTTTCTAAAGGGCACTTGTGCGCTGAATGCCCGTTGCTGATAATGCACATTATGAGATCCGAAAAGGAGGGTTGAGATGAAATGTCACGCACTTCGCAGTCGGGGAATTCAAAGAGCCTTGTTGATCTGTGCATAACTCGGGGGTTGACAGCTCATGCATGAGCCAACGTGCACATATGCACACACGCGTGCACGCACGGAGAGGCTTTTCCCCTGACTTAGCAGCAAATAAAAGCCAAATCAGGTTCGTATCAGCTCCTGGGGGGTGCGTGGTGAAAGCCACGGGTTCTTCAGGGCTTTTTGACTCGAGAACCACAGGGACAAAAGCCACCTCTTTGTGGTGGTGGGGTGGGCTCCCCCCTGCCAGCACCACAGCTTGGTTTCATCCCATCTTCCGAGAGCTTCTGGTGTGTGCGAAGGTGGGATTGATGGGAGGTTCACCCTGAGGTTGCCACGGTGCTTTATCCTGTCGGTGAAGACAGATAGAAAAAAAAATAAAAATAGATGATGTCATGCTAAGCCAGTTGTTGCTCAGGCCAGGAAGGGCATTTCTGCCTCTGACAAGTCCTGTGCAATGCTCCGAGTGCTGCTCTGGAGGCTGTGGTCTTCCTCGGCAGCGCAGGGCATCAAAGCAGGAGTTGGCACTGGTGGGGTACGGTGCCTGAGCAGTTGCCTTTGAAATGTTCTGTCTTCAGAGCGTACGCCATGGGAGCACAGGCAGGAGGTTTGTTTTTCATGTACAACTGGGAAAATAGAGGTTAAACAGCCTGATCTTGGTTGCATGGAGGGGCAGCAACTGCTCTGGAAGATGCTGGGTTCACGTCTAAGAGCTTCCTTGCAAGAGAGAGTGGTACTTGTGGTTCCTCCTCATTCTGCAGGGGATGCTGCAGTTCAGTTCTGAGGGGATGCTGTAGTTCTGGGGATGCTGCAGACAGGTCCCCCCTGTACCACCTGCTGCTCCACTAGCTGACTGCTGGGAATTTCTTCCAGGGTGGTCGCCACTGACTTGTGAATTAGCAAAGCTCTGCCTGCAGCTCTTCAGAAGTTTCTCTCTTCTAAATCTGTCCTCCCAGCTCCTGTTTGCCCAACATGGGGAATTTTGCATCTAACATTTTTAGCATTAACCTGTTGCTATAGAAACCGCTAAGGTGTCAGAGGGAAATTTTTGCCACTTGGGGATAGGCTACCAAGCAGTCGAAGTATGTGTTCTGTTGGGAGGCCTTCTGCTCAGCAGCTCCCTGAGCCCGTCTGCCTGTCTGTGCATATTTCGGGTCTAAGGAGCCATGAGGGAATGATAAACCGGGAGCTGTAATTGCATGCAAATAAGCAAGGCTTAATATTGGCAAATTGTGCAGGGAGGAGGTGAGGATGAGTTCCCAAGGCACGGTGGCAAGTTCAGGTGCTGTGCAGGGTGGTTGCCCAGGTCCTGCAGAGAGGTGGAAGGTGGGATCAGTGTCTAGCACAGCAAATAGTTAACCTTGAAGCAGGGAGTCTGGGACAGACTGGTCCCTGGGGCTCCTCTTTCCCCTGAGACTAAAATAGAGATGAGGGACAAAGCGCTTGTCTGGTCTGGCAGCAGGAATTGTCTTTACTCACCAGCCTCCAGAAGATCCTCATCGTGCAGCAGGACCCAGAGTAAGGCCACATAAATCAGACCCTGGCTTTTATTTGTATTTTTGTATCAAAATAATATAGACTTGATTTATTAATTATTATAAATTATGCCTATTTATATAAACAATATGCTATTGCAGGATGTGGATGTGACATGGGAGATGCTCCACGACACAGGGTTGGTGATAACTCAGTTGTTGACTGATGGTCACAGGGGCCGTTTCATATCAGGCCTGATTTACTGGATTTCTCTGTCACAGAAGCAAATTCTGTTTCTTGCAGAGTCCTGTGAGTCCTGCCTAGAGCCAAAGGCAATCTCCCTGCTCAATGCAAATTTATTCATCTGCCCTTTTCCCCCCCTTTGTGCGTGCCCAGACTGCACATCTGGCCCTATCATGACAGGCTGTGGGAGAAGAGGAACCCTTTGTTTTCTACAAGAATAGAAGGAAAAAAAGTCTGATGGTGCTGAGGTGTCCTGCAGCAGCTGTTCTCAGGCTGGGGCTGCAAATGCCCCCGTGAAATGGGTCAGGAACAGGCTTTTGGAGTGCTGAGGTGACACAGCCATACTGGTTCCATCTTCCATGGCAGGGTTGTAGAGGTGTTGGTAGTTTATAAACTTGCAGTAGTTTCAGTGTGCTGGATAAGTTACTGGGCTGCAGGTAAAGAAATAATGCTGCTGGAGATGTAGTTCATCCTCTTTCAGGGGAGAATCCATCAAGAATGGCATTGAAATCACCATCTCGGTGACGTTATACAGAGGGACATTGTGTTCCTGGGTGGCTGAGGGGACTGAATCTCCCAAATTGCAATTTCTTAGAATTCCCTTTTGAAAGAGACAGAGCTGGAGGATTTTTGGGAATAAAGAGCATCGGCTTCCTGGAAAATGGAAATTGTTGAGTGTGAGGGGACACAGTGGAAGGAAAACCGGGGGAGGCTGAGGTTGTGGGGGAGAAGTGCCAAAAAGCCCCATTTTCCTGTGATGATCCAGTATTCAGAGGTCCTCTGGGTATGCAGCCTGTGTCTGGGCTTCTCTTGGGTCCCAGGATGACTCTCTATGGAGCTTCTTAGAGCCTGTGCCATTCCTCAAGTGTGAGGAAATATTGAGCTGTGTCAGATTTTCTGTAAAATGGATCTTTATTACCCTGTTTGGCTGCAGGGCTCTCCTGGCTTTTTCGAGCTGCTCTTTTCCAGCAGCAAGGGTTGATTTACTTGGGTTTTGGTGGCTTTCTAATTCGTATGTGTGTGCATATGGGGTTTATTTTCCCTTCTAACGTTTCCCCATAGAAATCATCTGCAGGACAGATGGCCCACAAAGCTTCTGAGACCGTCTCCCACAAACACCTGTCTAAGGCAGCTGGGAAAGCAAAGAGGAATTCTTCTCTTTTAATGCCCTTAAAGAATAACAACACCTGATCCAAAGACATCTTCTCTTCTCCTTTTTCCATCCTCCCAGCTCCTTGGGAAACCCGAGGGTTCAGTGGTGGCCATCTGGGGTGAAGGTGAGGGGCTGGATGCTGGGCCCTGGGAGAGCGAGGTGATGGATCCCTGTGGATGTGTTTATGGTCACAGGGAGCTCGTGGACAGGAGCTGCAGTGCGTAGGGCAGTGGGAGAGCTGGGGCTACAGGACAAGAGCCCAGAAAGGAGGGTGCAGGGGCTGCAGCCCTAAAGTAGGCAGAGATGAGAGTTGAGGATGTGTGGGAAAGGCTGAGCAGGCTGTAGATCTCCTTCTTTGCTGGCAATGCCAAGTAATACAAATTAACTTTGACCAGGTTGTCCCCTGCTGAGTGGTGATGCTGGCCCCATCCATCCATCCATCCATCCATCCATCCATCCATCCATCCATCACGTTTGTGGTTGCTGGAGTTGCATTAGACAGAGGGTGTGACCACACATGGTGGCTCCAGGGCCAGCTCTGCATTGCTCAGAGTGTTGGAGGACATCCAGCTGTGTCTGGCCATGTAGCATGTCTAAGCTCTCTGAGGCTTCCTGACCTGCAGGAACTGCTTTGGGAGTTTTTCTTCTCTAGGTTGGAGAACTTACACTCATCCAGGGTGTGTCACAGTATCTTCCTCCTAGCAAAAAAATGTGAATTATTCTGTTGTTGTTGTAAGATGTGTTGCTGGCCCAGAGCATGCAGAGCTGTGTGCTGCAGCTGGCATGGGAGAAACCCACTGGTAGATGGGGATAGTGATGCACTACTGTGGCTGGCTGCTGGCAGAGAGGTCCTGACCATCTAGGTCTCTGCTCTGGATACAGATCCAGGCAGGGAGCTGGATCTTTCTTCTCTCTAGTCTGAATCTCCCTTTTTTAGTTTAAAATCTCCACCCCTTGTCCTGTCACAACAGGCCTTGCTCAAAAGTCTCTCCCTGTCTTTCTGACAGGCCCCTTGAAGTCCTGAAAGGCCCCAAGAAGGTGTCCTTGAAGCCTTCTCTTCTCCAGGCTGAACAAGCCCAACTCTCTTGGCCTGGCCTCCCAGCAGAGAGGTTCCAGCCCTCACATCATTGCTGTGGCCTCCTCTGGCCCCACTCCACCAGTTCCATGTCCCTCCTGCGCTGAGGACTCCAGAGCAGAAGATAAGCAGGCAGGATAGCAAAAGTCCTCTCCCTGGCCTGGTCATGATAGAGCTGAACAAACTTGTGGCCAGCTTAAAAGTGCAGACCTTTCACTCATTAACCTGGCCTGACTCTGGTTCATTTTCTCATCCTCTGCTTGCAGATTAGAAGTGCCCTCAAACCCTTGGAGCAAGAGGTGCTGTAGTGCCAGCTCTTTAATTCAGTAAAAGGCTGAACCGTGGATGGCAGTGCCACCAAAATGATGTCCAGCTAAGCAACAGGCAGAGCAGCCCCAACCCCAGCCCCTCGGGGAGCTGTGTCCTCACTGGTGGGCAGGATGGCACCCACCAGCTGCTCCACAGGGTCTGTCTCCCCTCTTGCACCTCAATGGGTGCTCAGCTCTGGGTGCTGCAGCATGGTTGTGTTGGTGGAATCTCACCTCTGCCAGCAGCTCCTCTGCTCTCAAGCTGCAGGGAGGAGAGCGGAGGTGCTGGGGAAGAGCTGTGGAGGTGGGCAGGGATGCAGCTCTCATAGCGTGGCACCAGCTAGGCTTCTTTGCTCCACCAAGCAGCAGCTATCAGGAGTGAGTGCAGTGTGCTGAGCAGAGGAACTGCTGAAAGGAGCCTGCAATGAAAAGGGATTTGGGAGGAAACAAAACACCCTCTTTCAACCACACTCAGACACTGGGAGCTGTGTCAGGGGGTAGGAGTCGCCTGTTTATGGTGATTGATCTGCCCTTGGAATACTCAGAAAATGGATTAAGGAGAAAGAGTCGAGGGAGGAGGAGGAGGAGGAGGTTCCCCTTTGGAAAGGCATGGGCTGATAGAAAACATCCTCTAATTGTCAGTGTGTCAGAATGCATTACTGTGAGTATCACGTCTTCAGATCCTCAGCAGCTCCGATCCGGATGCTGCTGAATTAGCGCTAATGCGTTCGTTAGCTCATCACTCATTAACATGTTCGTTAGCCTGCCTCTTTCTCTGGAAGATGGGGATGAGGAGACGTTGGGCTGTGGGGCTGTGCTGCCTGTGGTGGGAGTGGGGTTTTATGCACCAGAACAACCTTCCATGATGGTCCTGTTGGCGCTTGTACCCAGCCCACATTGTCCCGGCCCTTGGCCAGCGGTTTACCACGAATTAGTGGAAATTCTTTATGGGAGAGCAGTGCTAATGACGATGTGGATAAATTTCCACCAGCTCCGGCCCTGAAAGCAACTGGCGAGACAACTAATGAAGGCAAATTTTGATCTTGTAGCCTGTGGTCAGAGTTGAAAACTGCCTCTAATCACAGAGCTGCTCATTGTTGTCTTCATTGGTGAGTCATGGAGCCCCCCCCCTTCAGCCCCCATCACCTTCCTTTGCTTCTCGCCCTCAGGAGAGATTCTCTAGATATGAAGATATCCTTTTATTTTGTCCTTCTTTTCTTTGTCTTTTTTTTTTTTCTCCTTTTTTTTTTCATCCCACCTTTCCTTCTTCTGCCATTTCTGACCATGACGAGGACAGAGCAGGAGGTGTGGGCAGCAGACCCTCCTTGGCAAAAACCCAAGAGGGATCCAGAGGTGCCAGGTTGGTGTGGCCAGCATGCTCAGCACCCCAAGTCCTATCAAGACCAGCAAGCTTCAGGTCTCTCAGGCAGGGCTTTGGTGACCTGGGGCAGTAGGTTGCTGTTGCCCAGGCAGATTACCTAGATTTGAGTACCCGCGCTGTGACAGTTTGAATCAGCAAACTCAGGACATGATAAACCTTCTAAACTTTTATACTAACCAGTACTGACTTTTTGAGCTTCTTGCCTTGTGCTCGAGTGTGGGCATGAGTATCCAGCTTCCACCTTCCTTCTTGGTTTCTGTTGTCTCGCTCCTGAAGTATTTCTAGACCCCAGCTGCTGTGTCTGGCTCTGTGCTACCATTCCAGGGACATGGGGTTAGTTATTCAGTGGAGTAAGAGCAAAAAAACCTGCAACCAAACAAAACCCCCTGCAATCCAAGAGCAGTTCTTCTCTGGACCACCACAGGGAAAGGTTTTCCTGCTAGGAGGAAATTACCCTCAAAGGAGCTGGACAACACATGTGTGCACAGTGCCAAAATAAGTGACACCATGTTTCATGGCTCCCCAAAGACTCGTGAGCTCTTTGGACACAAGCATAAGATGAAATGAAGACAAATTGGAAGAAAACACTTTCCAAACTGAGATTTTCCAGGAGTCTATGATTGCAGAGTCATTCCATGACTCGACACTTCTACCTTTATACCACCATGCCAAGGCAGAAGTTACCTCTTCCACTGTGTCTTCTGACAATCTTTGTCTTGTTCTTATCTCAGATAGTATTTGTAGTTTCTAGTTGCCATCTTCTTCTGTTTCCCAGAAAGCACCATATCCTCAAGGGAAGTCCTGCCCCTGGCTTCTTGTTCAGGGGCTGGTGTGTTCTGGAGCAAAGTGGGGGCTGCAGCATCTGGGGAGGAGGACATGGATAAATACCTGAGACTTGCACAGCATTTGGCCTGAAATGGCAGCTGAAGGGTGCGAGGTACGGCTTGAGAAAGGACAAAAGGCAAAGCTTTGCTTGGTGACTTTAATTCCCCCAGCCTGGGAAGCATTTAATTCCCCTAAGCTGGGAAGCAGCAAAGAGGGGCCCTGCCTCACACTGGGCTAAGCCAGGCTGTGGTTTGCAGGGCAGAAGCATTTCCAGCTCGATGCCCATGGTGAAGCCACCCTGCCCTGACCATTCTTCTTCCCCTCAGCAGATCCCGGTGCCGGCAGGACCACTCCAAGATGAGGTGCCCGTAGCTGGGGCTCGCTGCCCTGCGATGATGAGGAGCCACCCGTCACCCTAACAGGAAGATTCTGTGGCAGTGGTTCCTTTTTTTTCCCCAAACCTGGTGAAATTTGATGTGAAGGTTCAGTCAGTCCCCGCACCCCATCTGGCAGTGCCAAGAGCTGGGGGTGGAGGGTCTCCAGCATGGCGGCCAAGCAGCCCCCGCCGCTGATGAAGAAGCACAGCCAGACAGACCTGGTGAGCAGGCTGAAGACCCGCAAGATCCTGGGTGTTGGTGGGGAAGATGATGACGGCGAAGTCCATCGCTCAAAGGTGAGGGCAAGGAAGAGGGAGGCTTGTGTGTGGTAATGATGGAAAACTGACCTTCTGTCTGGGCAAACTGAGATGGTGGTGGGTGGGGAGGTTAGTGTTTAACTTCTGCAGCCTCTTTGGCAAAAATAAGGCTCCAAGCTCCATGGGGCTCCTGTAAAAGGAGGATCTAGAGCACAAGTCTGGTGAGGAGCAGCTGAGGGCCCTGGGGGTGTTGAGCCCCCAGAGGTGTTGAGAACAGGAGGCTCAGGGAGACCTTCTCGCTCTCCACAACTCTCTGAAAGGAGGTTGGAGCCAGGTGGGGTTGGGCTCTTTTCCCAAGGAACAAGTGACAAGACAAGAGGAAATGGCCTCAAGTTGTGCCAGGTGAGGTTTAGGTTGGACATGAGGAACAATTTCTTCCTAGCAAGGATTGTGAAGGGCTGTCCCAGGTTGCCCAGGGCAGTGGTGGAGTCCCCATCCCTTGTCCTGATCCTCCTGCAGCCCTCTCAGAGATAACTCCCAGGTGGGGTTAGGTGTGGGGTTCTGGGCTGGCAAGTGCTGCCTGAAGACTGGGGATGGGTCCGGTCCGTCACATTCTGTCTTCTATTTGAATTTCAGATTAGCCAAGTATTGGGAAATGAAATCAAGTTTGCTGTCCGGGAACCGCTGGGGCTCAGGTAAGTAGATATTGGGACACCTTTGAGCTGGGTCGTTTGAGCACCCTTGGCCACAGCTTGTGTCTCCCACGGGAGGCTTGTGGCCACCTCAGTTGTTTGAGGAAGGAGGATGAAGGCTGATGACCGAGCAGGCAGCCAGGAATGCTTTGCCAAGTCTGAGCGATGGGATCACCCTTGTGCTCACGCCGAGTCTTCTGTCTTCCCTCTCCTGCAGGGTCTGGCAGCTGGTTTCCGCCGTCATGTTTTCTGGGATCGCCATCATGGTAAGTGAGGGATGTGGTCCTGGGCACCGGCCATCCCCTGGCTGCCCAGGGTGGCCCAGCCTGGCTCCTCAACCCCAGCATTCATCCCCCTCATCTGCCCCCTCCAGCTGCTTTCTCTTGTGAAGCCTTTGCCCTCCTGTGGCTCAGTGATGGGCTTTGCTAGCAGTGTCCTTGGCAGGTTGCTCCCGCCAACGGAGTCTGCTTTCATTAGCAGGGTCATAACCCACGCACAGCAGGGCAGCCTTGGCCGCAGAAACTGGTAGTGGACATGCTGATGCTTCTTGCATCTCCTTCATTTCCAGTTTCCTGGCCAGCAGCTCCAATCCCATAGAGGCTTCATGCTGGAGCACTGCTGGCAAGGAGGGCATGTTTTGATGGCCCTGGCTGGTGCCTGCTGCTGAGTCTCTCCCTCCCTTGCCTCTGCCAGGCTCTTGCCTTCCCTGACCAGCTCTATGATGCCATCTTCGAGGAGGAACCGGTGAGCAGCAAGACTCCCATCCGGCTCTATGGAGGAGCCCTGCTCAGTGAGTGCCTGCCCGGGGCATGGTTCTGTGGTGCTGGGCTGCAGCAGGGTCCAGACCCTCCTACTGGGAATGGGAGGAGAGCAGGGGCTGGTGACAGCATCCTGGGAAGGCCCCATGCGAGGGGCTCAGAGGGTGGGAGGAAAAGGGCAAGAAACAGTAAAACCTGGAGAAATGGCCTGCAGAAGAAAATGAGCAGTGGAATAAAAACAGGGGGTTTGTGTAGCTCTGCACCCCGTGCTGTTGCTGCCAGTGCTCCCAGCCTGCAGGGACCGCACCTTCTGGGGTCTCCCCGGGGCTGGCACGCTGCAGAGGGTGGTGTCCAGCACCTGGGGACTTTGGGGGGTTGTCTGGGGCTGAGAGCAGGCAGTGAGTGCGTTGCCCTGGCCTGGTCTCTTTCCTGCAGCCTGCAGCAGCACCTCGTGGGTATGGAGGGTGGTGCAGCCTTCTCTCCATCTCTCCATCCCCCCATCCCGCCATCTCCCCATCTCTCCATCCTCCCGCGGGAGGCTGAACGGGTCCACCTGGGAGCAGGCGGGTGGGCTGCCCCTTCCCGGTGGTCCCCACAGCCCCTGGGCAGCTGTGCCCTGCCATCCCTCCACAGGTATCTCGCTCATCATGTGGAATGCCCTCTACACAGCTGAGAAAGTCATCATCCGCTGGAGCCTGCTGACTGAGGCGTGCTACTTCACCGTGCAATTCCTGGGTGAGTGGCTGCAGCCCCCCAAGATGAAGGAGGAGGAGGATGGGAGTGTCATAGCCAGCCCAGGGCATCTCCTGGAGCAGACTGTTTCTGTGCTGAGCCTAACGAGAAGAGGCCGGAGCAACCTATAATGAAAAGGAGGATGCTCAAAACAGGGAATAACAGTTCATCTGGTTTCTAGGGAGCTTATCTGTATTTAGCCATGAAGGGGCTTCTTGTATGTGTGTATTGGTAGGTCACAGGCAGCTGGTTTAGGTACGGGCTATGTGCTGGTAGCCAGGAAAAAGAGATGCTCGGAGAAGAGGCAGCGTGAGTGTGGGCTGTGCATGTCTTGCAGGTGTTTCTAAAGCTGAAAAATGTTTTATCAGTCAGTGCAGAAGTGGTCAAGCCATGAGGCAAACTCAGGGATGTGCAGCTTCCACAGCTAACACCTGAGGGAAACTCTCACAAGGCTTGTGAGGGGCAGTTGGGGGACCTGGGAGTGTTGAGCCTGGAGAAAAGGAGGCTTAGGGGAGGCCTCACTCTCCATGACTCACTGAAAGGAGTTTGGAGCCAGGTGGGGTCGGGCTCTTCTCCCAAGGAATAAGCAATAGGAGAAGAGGAAACAGCCTCCAGTTGTGCCAGGGAAGGTTTAGGTTGAATATTAGGAGAAATGTCTTGCTGGCAAGGGTTGTGAAGGGCTGTTCCAAGCTGCCCAGGGCAGTGGTGGAGTCCCCATCCCGGGAGGGGTTTCAAAGCCGTGGAGATGTGATGCTGAGGGACATGGTGTAGTGGTAGCCTGGCAGTGCTGGGTTAATGGGTGGACTCAATGATCTTAAAGATCTTTTCCAATCTAAATATTTCTATGTCTCTATGATTCTCTCTGCTCGAGTGCCCGTATGGGGCTGGGACTGCCTGAACGTGACTCTGCTTCTACAGCAGGGTTTGTACAAGACCTCTGGGGCCTGTTGAGTCCATGGCTGCCTTCCAGGCTGTGACGATGCTGGTGAGGAGCCCCTGCCATGGGCTCACAGCTAAAAAGCTGCTGCTTTCGCCAGGCTGGGCTGGCCTTGCTGAGGCCCCGCATTAGAGGGCAGCAGCCAACAACTTTGTGCTTTCTGTCTGCCTGTTCCATCACCAACATCTGCCTTGTCTCCCTCCTTCTCCTGCAGTGACCGCGGTGTCCCTGGTCGAGAGCAGCCAGATAGCGACCGGGGCCGCGCTCCTCCTGGCCAGCCGAGCCCTCTTCATCCTCATCAGCATTTATTATTACTACCAAGTTGGACGCCGTCCCAAGAAAATCTAACTCCTGGGCTCTTTGTCATGGGAAGGGTGGGAGGGGGGGGTTTGTGTCGGTAATTTTGCGTTACTATTATAACTTTTTTTTTCTTTTTTTTGGTTAGTCCCTTTTGGTTGTAAAGTGGTTTCCTTCTTTTCCACTTACCGGCATGAATCAGTGTGTAACCCGGTGCTGGTGGCATCACCAGGTGAACTTGGGGGGGGGGCAGCATTGGGCGGGACCCCCCAGCCCCTCTGTGGGAGGTGAGGAGCAGCGGGAGGAAGGCTCAGGGAGGAGTGTGGGCTCAGGGAAAAGAGCTGGCTTCCCTAGGGGAGCTGGCTGATGGCGTCACAGGCTCAGAACCCGCTGGAACAAAGCACAAAATAAGACCAGCACATTGGAACCAAACCTCTGAGGAGACAGGGAGGCCATGAAGGACTTGGCTGCTCCCCTTGGCACCCTGCCTGGTGATCCGGCCTCGTGTACAGCCCCTTGCCCCAGTAGCCACTGGTAATGACGGGCCAGGCAGCTGGACAGGGCTGGGTCGAGTCTGGCACTGTGCAAACAGCTCTTCTTCCCTCGCTGCTGGAGCTGCTGGAGCTGCCAGGGTGGTTTTGTGCTGGATGCTGCACGACGCCTGGAAACCCTTCACTTGTTCCCTTGGCAGGACCAGCACTGGGAGCAGCTGGAGCTACTGCTTATGAGCAGTGAAGGATGCTGTCAGCAACAGCCCGCTGAGCACAAGGACTTCCCCATGCTGGGGTGTTCTGTGGCGTTTCTAGGCTGGGGGCCCGTCCCCGTCACCCCAGGGCACTTTCTACAGTCCACCGATGGTAGCAGCAGTGGTGAGTGAGGCAGGGGCTGGTGCTGTGGTTACACAGGGGCTGGAGGTTGTGGTTTGCACCAGCAAGAGCAGGGTGAGCATTGGTGCAGCTGCCTGGGCCAGCGAGAAGCCACGAGAGATGCAGGACCAGTTCTCCTGGTGCGCAGCCATCACAGCTCCTCTGGCTTGGAGAAGAGAGGACCAAAGTTTGTAGCATTAAGAGACTTAACTGGGATGAAGAACAGCAAGGAGCAAGGCATATGAAGGCATCGTTGCCTTCTCTAGCTCAGCAAGGACGGACTACATGTGCTTTAGTGCTCACTAGCCAGTTTCTCCAACACCTCCAGGGCTTACCAGCATCAGCTGCTCTGCTTCCTAGCGCTTTCCTTGTGGATTATCCTTGCCCACAGCTGGAGGTGGCATTTCTTTGTTCTCCACGGGACTAAAGCCAGAAGGTCTGTGTGCAGGATATGCACTTCTTACCCACATGCTACCATTGACTGGATCAAAGCGTGCCCTGGAATAGAGCCAATGTCCCAAAATCCCAGTAGATGGATGCCTACGCCAACAGAAGTGCTTGTGTGAACAGCAGCCCTCAAGCCACTGGTGAGACTGGGACCCACAGCTCTTGCTGTTTAATATCTTAGTAGAGTTAGGAGAAGGTAGTGGGTAGTCACTGTATGTTGTGTTAGTGCTTTTGGCATTTAGAAGCAGCTGCATCAACTTGGGCCACCACGTGCGTTGTACCTACTGGCCATGCATAATGTCTGCCAGGTAAGAACACTGCCAATGGCTGAGCCAGGAAACACCACAACTGTAATTTATTTATTATCATTTTCTTTTCCTAAGTAAATCAGAGAGGCAACACCCAGCAGCAGGCTACAAGCTGGGGCCTCCCACCAACACACGCCTGCCAAGCTGCTTCCAACATGTCCAAAATAGGATAGTGAGCAACTGGAAGGTATGTTTAGGAGGAGCCTTCTTAAAGTGGAAGAGGTGGGCTCTAGGAGGGGAACCTTTTCCCTGCGTGGGCAGCTGTGGTGGTTCCACCTTCACTGTATTGTTGGCATAGGTACGAGAAGCTTGATGCTTTGTGTTTGGGGGGGCACATGAATGTATGCACAGATGGAGCGTTGGTTTTTGGGGGGGGTGGGAAATTAAGGTTCTGGGAAAGGCAAGTAAAACTGACCACAGCAAAAGCAGTCCTGCAGGAGAAGGCAGTGGAGGGTTTTCTGAATGCTGACCTCCCATCTGTGTTGGATGCAGGTTTTAGGGGCTTAGTTATGACTCTGGGTCCGTAGATTGCTGCTTGATTAGTGTACCCTAAAATGTCCCCAGCGGGTGGGAGAAATGAGTGGCTGCACTAGGTGAGAGCAGTTCTCTGAGGACTTCTTGATGGTTACATCACATGGGACGATGGGAGAAGCAGTTACAGCTTTCCAAAGGAGCTTTAAATCAGGTGAGGACAGATTCCTCTGGTCCTCTGCTTGGCAGCTGCCCTTGGAAAACTTAAAATGGGGAATCACCTCTAGTTTTCCCAGTCAGTGTCTTCTGCTCTGACACAGAGCAAAGCCTGGGGAAGTGGCCACCTAGGAGATTTCATGCCACTTGGTACCTAGTCCTGAGAGGGAAGAGCTGAAGAAGTTGTTTTATTTTCATGCTTCTTACTCCATCTTGCTATAAATGGACAATGTAGGAAGTGTGGAAGGGGACTGGGGCTCAGCACCTAAGTGAGAAGGGGCAAATGGATGTCCCTGCCTGGCAACAGCTATGAAAATGCTGCAGTCCTGGCACGGTTGCTTCTCAGCAGCAAGGTGTAGGAGGAACATGGCCAGGCCCACCTGAGGAGGGGAACTTGTAGAAGGTGAAGGTCTAAGGAGGGTTTCTCAGGGTGGCTTGAGGCTGGAGCCCAAGCTGAGTACCAGAAACCAGCTGTGCCTGGTTGTCTTGTGGATGGGGGGGGAGGGAGGAGGACGCTGAAGTGTTTGTAGAGACCTCTGTCCCTGAGGAGCAAAGTGCTGGTGTCACAACGGCTGCTGGTGGCAGCTGTGGGATCAAGAGCCTGAGGCATCACTTCAGGCTCTGCTACTGATCTGCTGAGGCAAAACTCCCATCTCCATGGGCCTCAGCTTCCTGATCTGGGATTCGTGTCCTCAGAGGGTTGTCCTCCCAGGGGACTGAGGCTGACCCCTTTCTCTGCCAGAGATGGACCCAAACCCTTGTGTTCTTGGAGCCCTCACTTTTGAGGGTGAAGAAAGCTCATCATAAAGAAAGCTCATCATTCACGTAACTCCCTCCATCGCCTTATTCCCACCTAACCCATATCTGGCAAACTGGAGCTGGTGACGGCGGAGAGGCTGGGTCTGTCCTAAGCTGGCCTCTCCTTTCTGGTCAAGGTTTTTTTACTTGGGGTGGGGAGAATGGGACACTTCAGTTTATACCTCATTTTAGCTGCTGTACCCGAATTTATTCTTCCTCCTCTGGTAAGAAAGTGACTGTACTTAACACCAAGCAAATAGTGAAAATTAAAGCCGTTTCACTTCACTGTCACAATATCTTCCTTTTATTTTTTATTTTTTTATTAAGAAACGCACACAAAAACCGTGCAGAGAGTGCTTCAGGCTTGTGTTCGGGTTTATATTACCAAAAAAAAAAAAAAATGTCCTTTCAATATAAAAAAGCATTACAGTAGGGAATACAGGATAAATTAGCTCCACTATCTAATAAAAAGAACATTTACAGTTTTCTTTTAAAATAGATTCCAAACATTATTTCCCAGGCAGCCCTTTTCCCAGGCATTCATGACATTAAACACTGACAGGGGGGCAGGGGCAGGGAGAGGGGCTGTGGGCTCTGGGCACAGCTACATCCATCCCAGATGCTCAGGACAGGGACACGGCAGCTCCCTCTGATCCCCAGCCTGCCCTGGGCTCGTCAGCTTGAGCCCCTGGCCCCAAAATACTCACCAGAGCTATTTAAATACAAAAATACAGTTGCTTCTCCTGCCTACTGTCCTCAAAAACTTCTGTACAACAATGAGGCAGCCACATAACCAAGGGACCAACCCAAGCAGCTTGGCCATACAGTGGTGGCTTGCACATTGAATTCCCCAGGGGAAATTCCTTCTGCCTGTTACAGCTTTCACAGGTCCTCTTGGACTTGCAGGGGTCTTCATGCCTCTCTCCAGGTCTTGTTGAGAAGCACTGCCTGGCCTTTGCTGGGGTTTCAGGAGGTGTTCCCAGTCTCAGCAAGGATTTGAAGCCTTCATCCAGAAAAAGGGGGGTTCAGACAAGGTAAGGGAGGAGGAGCTGTGCAAAGACTGGGCTAGCAGAGATATGAGATACTTTGAAGATTCCATTAGGGGGAGAGGGAAAGTGAGAACCTAAAGCCAGACAAAGCACTGAGTACAGAACTGGGGAAGTCAGAGAGAAGCAGCTGGCAGAGACCCCACTTCAGGTGTCTACTTATCACTTTGCACTCTGGCTGTTGTGGCCCAGTTCCCCCCATGCCACAGGTGGTGGAAAAAGGCTTTAAGACTTCTTTTTTCACCTTCCTTCAGCCACCCACCATGCACAAATCCGGGTATTCTCCTTCCTGGCTCAGCCAGGGCTTTGCATAATAAACTGAGGGAAAGGAAAAAAAACCTGGAGAGCGGGGAGGTTCTGCTTCTCTTTTCCCCTCCAGCCAGATTCCACCTCTGCCAATGGTTCTGTTCCTCCCCTGGGACCCACTCTCCCAGAAGTCACCAGCAGAAGCAGAGCAGCTCTGCTCAGCTCGGGGATGCAGCAGCTCTTCCCTGTCCCAGGCACAGCACCTGCTGCCGGACACAAACCCCGCTGGCTTTTGGCTGCAAAACCATTTTCCTTCATTAAACAATGGAGCAGAATTTAATGCTGAAATGCCTCATTGAAAGTAAAGTCCAGGGGAGATGGTTCAGCAAAGCTTTTCCGCAAGGTTTAATGATGCACTGGAGGCTGCTCAGCAGCCCTGGCTGCACATCTGGCTGCTGGAAGTTGCTGACAGTACCTGCCCCAGCCCTCTCCTGCTGATGAGCCAATTGTCCTTCCCAAATGAAGCCTGGAAAAGCTCTAATGCCTCCTTCCCATTTCTCAGCATCCTGCTTCTCCAACCTGGGTGTAACCAGCATCTTTGTCTATTATGGACCAGGCTTTCTACCGCTTTCCTTCCTTGCCTGTAGCCCCACGATGTACCTGCTGCTGCAGAGCCAGGACATCAGGCTCGTGCTCGGCTCCTCGCTGCTGCCTTCTGCCCCATCTCCTTCCTTGCCCGTGGTCACAGCTTCCAGAAGGGCTGGTTTAAGCCTATACAAAAGCATTCCATAATCCGAGCCTATAAAACCTGTAAAAAAGACCTAAGCTAAGCAAGAAACCACAGGCCCTCTATCCTCTCCCAAGTGAAGTGTGTTTGGGGTCAGGGAGTGAGCAGATGAACAATTAAGGCAACAGGGGTTGATGCTTCCAGAGGAGAGAAACCCATGACCTGTCTGGGCAGACAACCATGACCATCTCATCCCCAAGCAAGGTCCAGTCCCAGGCATCTTCCCCAGTTCACTTCCAAGTGATTAATTAGACAACATGTTAGTTAAATGTCAAACCATCTCAAGGGAGACTCTTAACTACCAGGCAGCCCAAACCAAACCCAACTTAATGCTTTTGTCAGGAGCCCATGGGAGAACCTCTGGGGAAATCCTCAGAGCAGAAATGATGCTCCAAGACTGTCTGAGACAAACATCACGGGAGTGGCTGACAAACCTCAGCCTCCTCCACCCTGCACTGAGCCTGCACCTCCCCTTGGGGCTGGGAAGCACACAGGAACCACCACAAACACGCTGACAGAGCACCACGGCAAGGATGAAGGGAGCGGCAAAGGCCAACAAGATTCAAACACTATTTCCTCCCCTCCTCGGGAAGGCAGCAGGACCACTGAGTCCTAACCAGGGCCTTTATTTTTCCCAGGGGATGGGACCACAGCAGGGAACCATTTGGTCTCTTTCACAGCCACGAGCAGTAAATCTGAGTAAAAGCAGAAAGGCAGGCACCAAACTCCTGCCCATCAGCCAGCCCTGTTGCATCCCATGTCTGCGTGAGACAACACTGCCCCTGCCCGGGGCTCTGGAGAAAGGCCAGCCTCACGAGAGCTTGTCTTCTCTGCCAGGTTTCAGGTGACAGGGGCAAAGCTTCCACTGAAGAACACGTGTTGTCATTCTGTGGCTGGGAATTAAAGCCAGGACCACACAAACGATGACTCCCGACTTCTTAGAGGAGCCATCACCGCTTGCTTCAATCCCACCTGGACTCAGGTGCAGACTTTGGCCAAGCTGTTGCCTTACCCAGCCCCTGCACGTCTGTTCTTCGGTCTTCTGAGGTGTAAAACAGGAGGAAGCTGTGGATGGTGGGCAGGGCCTGGCAGGAGGGTCTCTAGTGCAAAGGGGCTCCTGCTCCACGGCTGCAGCGGGCGGCTCTGGGCAAGGTCCGGTGTACAGTGTAGTGCACATCACCTCAAAGTTCCAGCCCCTGAAGTACAATCCTTTTGGTCATTCATATATTACAACCCTCTTTTTTTTTTTTTTTTCTTTTCTTCTCCCCTCTTACCCCATTTTGTTAAAAAAAATAAAGTCTTTTGGGTGTTTTCGGGTTTTGTTTCTTCTGATCCTCCTTTCTTCTGAGCAACTGGGGAACGTGGTGCTTCATGGGCCACCTCTTACTGGATCCCTCGAAAGAGACACATAGCGAAGATCATGGCGAATAGCTGGGAAGGGGAGGGGAAGAAGAGGGCAAAACCAAAACAGAGAATCGCAAGAGTCAGCTCCATCTTCCAGAAGATCAGCAAAGCCCTCCCTGGCCCCGGGACCACTCCGGTCACTCCCTCCTGCCCAGCACTCAGTGATGCATTGAGGGGGACCTTTCCACCACCCAGGCTGTGGCAAACCCTTTGTCTTTCCTGAAGGTGATCCCCTCCATCCTTCCCCTGCCCCTCGAACTGTTTGTGGCTACAGCAACAGCCTGGCTTCATTCCCGAACCACCCTTGGTGTCACAGGGGAGCAGGCTCCATGGTCCCTGCTCCACACATCACTGCCACTGCCCAGAATGGGCACAGCACAGCCGTTGTGGGGGCTGCTGGGGCTCTCTGCCCAGATCAGATCTGTCCCTTTTGTCCAAGACATGGAGAAGGCACCCAGCCTTGCCCCAGCAATGCTGCAGGGACATCACTTCTAGGCTGATACCATGTCTGCTGGAAGCCTGTTCCTCAGGAACATCACCAAAGAGGCAAGATAATGGAGGTGGCTCTGGAGCCAATTTCATTTCAGGGTCTAAGCAGAAGTTTTTAAAGCAAAGGCTGATTTTGACACATGAACTGAGCAACCGACTTGTCAGCTTGCTGGGGTGCTGCTGGAGGGAGGGCAGTGGCTGTGCTGGGCCCTGGGGCAGGTGGAGAGTCCCCAAAGCCCACAAGGCAGGGCCCAATACAAGGCAGAACTGCAGACGTGTGGCACCGGTGATTTCTCAGCCTTTCATGGCGAAAGACCAAGCACACAGCTCTTTGCAGGCAATTCAACCCACACTTGCAGTCTGCAGGAACAGCTTCTCCTAGCAAGGGGGAACATCTGCCCATCTGCCTCACTGCTGGGCACCAACCAATGTGGCTTTTCATCTAGTCACCCCAGGTAAGTACCTCGATAGCCAACACTCCGATGGCCAGGGCTCCTGCGAGGTACACGTAGGTCTCAAAGGAGTTCAGGATTACAGTGTAGCAGCCCTAGGAAGGACAAAAGGTGGTGAGACACCTGAGCAGCACGTTGTGTTGTTCTCACAGCACAGCCCTCCTTAGTACAGAATCACAGACTGGTTTGGGTGGG
Organism: Brachypteracias leptosomus; assembly: GCA_013401335.1. Classification (NCBI taxonomy): domain Eukaryota; kingdom Metazoa; phylum Chordata; class Aves; order Coraciiformes; family Brachypteraciidae; genus Brachypteracias; species Brachypteracias leptosomus. The sequence continues at coordinate 505,977 of VYZX01027911.1, read as the reverse complement.
AAGGGACCTTTAAAGCTCATCTAGTCCAACCCCCTCTGCAGGAAGCAGGGACATCTGCAACTAGAGCAGGTTGCTCAGAGCCCTGGCCAACCTCACCTGCGGTGGTTACAGGGATGGGGCATCAACCACCTCCCTGGGCAACCTGGGACAGGCTCTCACCACCCTCACTGCAAAAAATTTCTTCCTTTTCTCTAGTTCAAATCTCCCTCTTTTAGTTTAAAACCATCACCCCTTGTCCGGTCCCAACAGGCCCTGCTAGAAAGATTGTACCCATCTTTCCATGACTTCTTGCAGGGCAGAGAGGAGCAGCGTGGAGGAGGCACTCCCAACAACATCCTTGGGTGCTTGCCAGAGACTGAGGATGGAGGAAAGAGCAGATCACAAGCAGCCCAGGCTGGCCCAGGAAAAGGATGGTTTATTTAAAGCCAAGGCAGGAGATTTCAATCCAAAGCATTCTATGATTCTGTGATTCTTGAATTCTCTGTCATTCTCTGTCTGGGACCTTTTCTCTATGCCTTTTCCCAAAGGAGCATGGCTGGACACTGCTATAGGAGAATTTATCTCATTAAGAACCCAGGGCCATGCTCTACAGCAATCCCTCCACTTAGGCAGCATAGCCACCGTTACCCTTAATGACATTTACTATATAGCACACGCAGTTGACAGCAGGTAGATCTGCAACGGTTTCAGGAAGCTTCTGGAAATCCTGAGCTTATCCTGGCCTCAGTTCTGTCAGCCTAAAACTTCAACCCACCAGCCAATTTCTGCAGATACAGTCCATCCCATTCACACTACTGGGATGTTTGAATCGCCTGGTTTTTGTTCCTTCCACCCACAAAGAAAATGTCTGAAGTGCAAAGATAGCTGGTGTCCACAGCAGACCCTGCTCACTGCATGTGAGATGCAACCAGAGGAGTGCACAGAGAGGATCTGCTCATGGGGCAGACCCAGGGAGCTGTTAAAACCATGCTCTTGTTAACATGAGACCCCTCTACAGCAGCTCTGTTCCAGCCATGTTTCAGCCCAATTGTAAGGGAACAGCATCTAGCCCAACAGCAACATGTCTGGGTGCTTGCCAGAGCTCCAACCTCAGCACAACTTCCAGCATGGCCCCCTCAGCTGGCTACAAAGTGGGGTGAGCACAGGCCTGGCCAGCACTGTCCTACCAGCACAGTGTTCCCAGAGCCTGGCTTTGCTCCAGGAATGCCTGAATTCAGCCGTCAGCCGCTTGGGAACGTCCCTCCCATTGCACAGACATGCCTCACCATGTGCTTGGTGACACTTGCTGGGCACATAGCTTCTCCCACCAACCCTCCATGGTGACACAGGCTCCAAGGGGCCCTTTCCATAGGAGCGGTAGGCTTTAGCATCAACACTTTGGGAAAGCTAAATTTCTCATCTGCTTCCACGCTCTCCCTCCCTGCTGTCTGTCATCTCTCTCCTCTCTTCTCCCACCAGACCTGACAGAAGCTGTACGGTGCTGGCTGCTCCCATCTCCTGCCCAGAGCTTTTGCCAAGCATTTCCAGCTGCCAGGCACAGAGCAGCTCACACACCACTCCCAACTCCTCTCCTCTCTCTTACAACCCACTACCATGCTGGAAAGGGGACCACGGAGTAGATCAGAGAGAATAGGAGGCATGTGTGTATGGTCAGTACAGAGCTCAGATGGCTTATCAGCGCAGAGGAGAACAGCAGGAACTCTGCTGGGAAGTTCCTTCAACATCACATCTTGGTGGCATTGTAAGGAAACACAGCTCTGGTGTCAGAGTCAATGATCTTCTGCTGAACTGTCTTGTCCCAGTCTAGGATTCGGAAAAACTGCCAAGTTGAGAGGCCTGGTAGAAGAAATGCCCTTTTTCTACTGTAAAAAGAGAAGAGAAATGCAGCTTTCCATCACTTCTCCTCCTTGGAAAACAGACATGGTTTCTGTGGCTGTTTAACCTTTGGTCTCTTGGTTGCATGTGCTGTTGATGAGGAGTCTTTGCAAACTGAACCAGAGCCAGGGAGAGCCAGCTCCATCCCATCCTCACTGACCTGTGCTGGCTCGTTAATTAACTTATCAGAGATAGTACCAACCTTCAGAACCACGAGAGAACTTGATGCAAATTTCCACCCCATCCCTCAATCTCTTGGGAAAACCTTCACATTTCTGCTGATGCAGCACAACCTGGACCCAGCAGTGGGCACAATGAGAGGGGTTTTCAAAACCAGACACTGTCAGCCAAAGGGGAATTAGGTTGTGGGCCACAGTCAGATGGGCATGACCCTGACCTCGGCAGCCACCCCTGGTGTTCGGCTTCCCTCACCTGCCGGTTCTGAAACTTCTGGATGCCCAAGAGGCAGTCATCCTTGTTGATGAATGTCCCTTCCCGGCTCTGGAGCTGTCGCTGGCAACAAGCCTCCGGCATTGTCTGTTCCAAAGCTGAGTATGGAAGTTGAGGGATAGCTTCAAAATCTTCTGGTCCGTTCACTCCGCAGCAGGCGAACTAGGGAGAGGCACAGAGAAGGACAGAACACAGAGGTGACACTTTGCCCCGAAAGCAGATATAAAAAACCTACCAAATGACTACTCCTGTAGGGATCAAAGCTTTAGTCAAAGCAGAGACAAAACAACCGCTGTTTCCAAACAAGTGGGTTGTGCTTGTACCTTGGAGCTTCTGCTTCATCAAAGCCTTTTTATAAAGTCCCACTGCTCCCATGGCATGCTGTAGACTCCAAGGTACTTCTGGGAATATTGCTACGAACTGCACAGGGCTTTGGAGCACATCCAGAATGCCTTGAGCTCACCCAGCAAGCCTGTAAAGAGCCAGCGCACAGCCCAGCTCCAGCCATTCTCCACAGCCAATGGCCAGGATTGATGCTGCTCAAAGGCACTGGCAGGTGATTCAAGCAAGGTCCCTCTCCAGGATTCAGGTCAGCTCCTTTTTAAGGATTCAACTCAGCTCCTTTTTAAGGATTCAGCTCATACCCTGACTCTGTCTCCTTTCAGTCAGCAAAAGGAAATGTCTTTATTAAAGCCCTGAATCAGCATGAAGGGCAGTGATCATCTTTTTCTTTTAAGATTAAAATTGACTTTTCACCTGCAGAGCCCAACATCCTGCCCTGCCCTCCTGAGGAGAAGCACCAGGGGCTGTACTGGGAGCTCAGCTCACACGTGTATGCCCCCCCCAGCTCCTGGTACTGGCCAGTCACGGCTCCAGTCCCAGCGACCTCCACTCTGAAACCTGCCTGATGAAGACTGGAACAATACAGTTGCTTTAGATGGCTCGGATTTCTATATGGAAAATATACCATGAGGCACGACCCTCCCTAACCTGCCATGTACCAACTCATTGCACAAGAAATAACAAAAACTCGTCAGTTAAGGCAGGTTTTGGGTGGGAATAGTTCTGAAGTGGTCTGCAAGGTGAAAGCTCCAGGGTAGACACAGTGATCTTCAGTTGTAGAGGGATGCATGGTTTAGAATCATAGAATTGTTTTGGTTGGAAAAAACCCTTAATATCATCAAGTCCAATCATTAACCCAGCACTGCCTGGGCACCACTAAACCATGTCCCTCAGCACCACATCTCCATGGCTCTGAAACCCCTCCAGGGATGGGGACTCCACCACTTCCCTGGGCAGCCCATGACAGCCCTTCACAACCCTTGCCAGGAAGAAATTGTTCCTCATGGCCAACCTAAACCTTCCCTGGTGCAACTTGAGGCTGTTTCCTCTTGTCCTGTATCTTGTTCCTTCGGAGAAGAGACCAACTCCACCTGGCTACAACCTCCTTTCAGGGAGTTGTCAAGGGCGAGAAGGTCTCCCCCGAGCTTCCTCTTCTCCAGGCTGAACATCCCCAGGACCCAAAAGGGTCCAAAACTGACTCAAGGATTCGAGGGGCAGCCTCCCCAGTGCCCAGCCCAGGGGCACAATCCCTGCCCTGGTCCTGCTGCCCACACTATTCTGGGCTTTCTGCACCCACAGTTTGAAAGCTGGAGGTCGGGTCACTTACTGTGATCATAACAGAGTTCCAGGTGGAAGAGAAGACATCTGTGTCATTGTTCCTCAGGTAATGCTTCTTCAGCTCCTTGGTGAAAAACTCTCTGGTCAGCTGAAACAAGAGACAGGTGGAAATGTGAAGGCTGCTGCTGATACCTTTCCCAAGCCCTTCCCAAAGTTCCCTTCTGTGAGTGCTGGGGGTTGTTTGGTCATTTTGGGTTTGTTCTTTTTTTTTTGCAGACCTCAGAGGAGAAACATGAGAAAAGCCACTGGCTGAACCATAACTACACCCAGGGTGAACAGTACCTGTTGAGAAAAATTGTTGCTCATTAAAAATCAGGGATTGAACTATATCTATAATTGTAGCATTAGTGAAGCCATAGCCATCTGCACTGGTGCAACAACCATCAGAGCAACCCACTTTGGTAAGCTTCCAAGAAATTTAAGTTGCCTAAATGTGCATTTACCACCATGCCATGAAAGGAACTCATTTTGCAGGGAAGAGAAAAGCACCTCTGAACCTGACCTTAAATTGCTACTGTGAAGAATTCTTCCCAACATGGGGTCACTGAAAGACCACCTCTGACCCAGGGACATTCTGTCCAGCCATCCAGCCTCCCCCTAACCCAGATATGACAGGAAAATTAGCCACAAGTAGTTACCAAGCCAGAGGAGCTGCCACTAAAATATATAGCAACAGCAAAACAAGGGTTTGGGTTTTTTTGTCAGAAGAAACCTGAGGAGAGAACCACAAGAATTTGCAGGCTGAGCTTAACTTCTGCAGAGCCACCTCCAGCTATGCTGGGATCTGACGTTCTTCACTCCTTCCCATTAACACAAAATCCTTTCCTGTCAGTCACTCTGACAGAGTGGGAAGCTGGTGATACAAACATGGAGACAAACTCAAGAGAGATAGAAGTTTGCTCCCCTTCAAATTTTATCTCGCAAAACACCGCCAGATGCCACAGAAGTCTAGAATAACCACTGTGACCTTATCTTGCAAGACAACATATCCTCATGTGTCCCACAGCTTCCATGGGACTGGAATCATAGAACTGTGGACTGGCTTGGGGGGGAAGGGGGCTTTAAAGCTCATCCAGTCCAATCCCCCTGCAGTGAGCAGGGACATCTGCAACTAGAGTAGGTTGCTCAGAGCCTCGGTCAACCTGGTTCCAGGGATGGGGCATCGACCACCTCTCTGAGCAACCTGGGACAGGCTCTCACCACCTTCAGCATCAAAAATCTCTTCCTTCTCTCTCGTCTAAATCTTCCTCTTTTAGTTTCAAACCTTCACCCCTTGTCCTGTCCCAACAGGCCCTGCTCAAAAGACTGTCCACACAGACACGCCAGACTCTCCCTGCTGCAGCCTGTTGAGGGAGCAATAGTTGTTCCCATGAGGGCATGGTCTCCAAGCCCAAGCTGGAATGGGGCACCCGCTCTCTGTCAGAGTGCTGTCCCTTCCCCACAGCCTTCAGATCTGAGGCAAAGACTTACAAAGCTTTTAGAGGTGAAAAAAATCCTCTCCCTACCTCCCCTTGAGACCATCCTACTGCACAAAGACCATGCTGTCTTCTTTGAGCTTCCTAAGTCTTGATTCTTTCCTTATCAAAATGTTTTTACATGAATAAAAATATATCCTGGCTGACCAAAATCATCATGATACATGGTCCTTCTATGCTCATGCCACATTCCCGTCATGTTCAGTGCTGTATGTTCTCTTACTACTGGCAGAGGCTGAATAAACAGAATAAATACTAATGGTCACTAGTGACCACCTCTGTTGGCCAACATTTTTTCCCAGCCATGACTCAGAGTCATATTTCAAAGATGGGCTGACTGGAGAAGGACAAACCCAGCTCAGTCAGGCTCTTCTTTGCACATGTGGGAACAGGCAAAAAATAGAATCATAGAATTGTTTTGGTTGAAAAAGACCTTTAAGATCATGGAGTCCAACCATTCCCCAGCACTGCCAGGTCACCACTAAACCATGGCTCTCAGCACCACATCTCCACGGCTTTGAAACCTCTCCAGGGATGGGGACTCCACCACTGCCCTGGGCAGCCTGGGACAGCCCTTCACAACCACTGCGAGGAAGAAATTTTTCCTCACATCCAAGCTAAACCTCCCCTCGTGCAACTTGAGGCTGTTTCCTCAAAACAGGACACAGGGAGACTTGCTCAGGGCAGGGCTGGAGGAAGATCTTACAAGCAGCATTGAGAGAAATCTGTTGAGCAGCAGAACGTGACAATTCAGGAAGGGATATGATTAGAAGATGCAGAGGAGAGTTTTTGCACTGTAGAACAAGCATTGGCTCTGCTGGGAAAACAGGAGTTTTCACTATTAATATTTATATTAAACACATGCTGTACTGAAAAATAAACCAGTTGCTTTTAACCTTAGCATGACTTTATTATAAAACCTCTCCCTGGTGGAATGTACAGCTGGTTTTCCTGCAGAAGAACCAGAAAGACTCTAAAAAGGTCAGGATTTGAGTAGCCCCCCCAGCGTGCACCTCCTGCATCCACAAAGCACGGCAGGTTAGTGAACATCACTGGCACTTCTGCAGACCACAGGTGGTAGCAAAGCAGGTTTGATGGTTTCTGAAATGAATGGTCACTCTACAAATGTATCAGCCACCACCTAACCCCGTGCTCCAGCTGGGCACAGCTCTGCTGTGGTTTGGAGCTTGCCCACCGTTGGATACTTACATTTTCTCTGAAGATAAAAGCCAGGATTGCAGCTGAAAGCTCCGCCAGGAAGATTAGCAGAATAAACATGAAGAACTGGAAGAGAGAAGATGCAAAAAAACTCTATCATTAGGTGTGTGCAACAGGTAGTAGGAACATAGGGTTTTGCCAGTCACCAAAGAGATGGAATAAATCATAGAATCATAGAATGTTTCAGGCTGGAAGGGACCTCTAGAGGTCATCTTGTCCAACCTCCCTACACAAGTAGGGATATCTCTACCTAGGTCAGGCTGCTCAGAGCCCCATCAAACCTGACCTTGAATGACTCTAGGGATGGGGCCTAATAACTGAGGACAATTAAAAAATCCTGTGAGACAATAACCCAGAGCAGACACAGCCCCTCTCTGACCATGTCACCAGATCTTGTGATGCTTCTGCCTGGTTCCAATAGGTAAAAGGAGTAAGGGTGTAGGACCCGTAGCATCCCCTGATAAATCTGCACCAGGTTAAACCAGTAACACTTTGATAGAAAAAGTTCTCTAACTGTGTAGATGCTCATATAGGGTTAAACTGTCCTGACACAAACGAGTGCTTCACATACACACCTACCTACGCACACCCTGCTCTTCATCACAACGGAAACATTTTTATTTTAGCAGGGTCATGGCTCATTTTGCATGAAAGGAGGTAGTGGGACATATACTCAAAATATTTACACCCATGACCCAAAATGGACTCTTTCCAGAGCAGTCTGCATTTCAGGACACAATTAGCCTCAGTTACTATCCCCCTCCACTCAACGGGGTTGCACCGAGTTAAGTATTAACCATGCGGAACCTCTGCAGAAAGCTGTCAACACATCATCACCGCTTTAATTTGATTTGACGGACATTAGTCATGTTCTTCTAAAGAGAAATCACCATTTGAGAGCCAGCCCTTCCAAAATTCAAGGATCCCAAGAATCAGCCCACAGTCTCAAAGACAATTTTACAAAACTGAGCGAATGTTTAGAAGTGAATTCAGATTTTTGCCCTATGGGAGAAACCCAGAGTGAACGGAGAACCCTGCAAGACCCCATCATATGGAGGGTGATAAACGTGGTGCATATTACCAATGGAGAGGGCTGAAGCAACAAGTGGAGATGAACACAAGAGAAGTCTGAATGGGGTTTTTTTTGGTGTGAGAAGGTTATTGAAGGTCTTTCTGAAGCAGAAGGCAGGCAGATGGGGCCAGAAGTGCTACTGTGATCCCGGAGCAGTGACTTATAAGCAGTGCCTGCAATGCTGCACACCCTGCACCCTGGGAATGGCGAGAGAATCCAAACTACTCTCTTGGGATGGGCAAAGCCTCCATTTGTTGTCAATTATTGGAGCCACAAGTGATTCTTCCCCCTGGAAGAGTGGACACACCACCCTGGCCCATTGCCTTCCTGCTTCTGCCGCAGAAACAAAGGGAACGGAGCCCGGGCTCCAGGGACAGAACAGGAGGAGTGGAATGAGCCGGGCCTTGGGCTGTCAACAGAACACTGGTGCTTGATTTTGCTGAACTAGTTAACTCTATAATTTATTCTTACTGCTGGAGTTTTCTCTGTGCCTTCTTTTTTTTTTTCCTGCTCAGAGACTGTTTTGTTTTTAATTTCACCACAGGAGGGCAAAGAACAAGTGATGAGAATGAACGACACTTTGCAAATCCCCATCATCACCCATCAAGGGATCTTGGCACAGTCACTAACAGGTCTAAGGTGGTGATCAAGTGATTAATCCCATCGCCCTGCTAATTGCATTTCATTTACTGATTACTGGGAGCCACACGTTCACCCAAGCTCCAGCATAGGTCTGTGCAGAAGTGAAGCAGCCACTCCCAGCTCCGATAAGCTTCATTATCCTTCCCAAACTGATTTACACTTACATTGTGCAGGCTGCATTACAGATTGGGGATTGTTACCGCAGAAAAAACACCCGCAGCCATTAGGGCTGGTGAGAAAAAGAAGATGGATCATTCATCTGTCTTCTGAACAAGTGTTTCTGAACTTGCTCTCATCCTGCATTTTAAGGAGAGTTAAAATCTGCTTATGATGTTTTTCCTGCCAAAATTAAATTGAGAGCACTAAACAGCCAACAGGTTATAGGCACAGGAAACATCCAAATTGATGCTTGAGACCCAACTCTTGACTGCAGGTGTCTCCCACACACAAGGTGAACATCCTGAGGAGCAGGAACATGGTCAAAAGTCCTGCCTCATCTCCTGGGGATGGTCACAGGTTCATCAGAAGCTTCCCCAAGTCAATGTTTCAGGTTCCTTCTTCATAGTTCATCTACTGTTTCAGCTTCAGCAAACTTGCTCCAAAAAAGAGGACCCAGGTTTTCATGCTGAGAAGTTTCAGGGGCTACTGCATCCATTTACAACAGCACAAACCAGGGTGTCTGCACTCCAAACTCCCCCAAAGAGAGCTGTCACGTCCTGCTCTTCTTGTGAAGCTGAATTCTGTCCTGTGGGGCAATGCTTTATGCTCAACAGCATTTTGGATTCTGCTTTTTATGTCCTCCCACAGTCAGACGGCCTTTAGGACAATCCAGAAGTTATTCAGTGTCTGATTTGCGGGCCAAAATTTGTTTCTTTCTGTGAGCCAAGTGTAAAGCTGGGAAATCTAGAAACACTTCACAGCCTTGTGCTTAATGCGATGTGTTAGATCCCACCGTGATGGTGTTTTACCAGAAGACAAGCAGCCTAATGAAAAATAAAAGTCCTTGCAAACACAGAAGCCAGAATCTAGAGAACATGCATTTGTGCATCTGTCTCGTCCCTCCTATCTCCTGTTTACACTTAGACTAAAAGCCTTGCATATACATTATGCATCACCATGAAATCTCACTCAAGCAGCTCTCTGGCTCATCAATTCTTTAACAACTTTGTAAGTGGACTTGATTTGATCTAGCACCTTCTCCCGTTTTGCAAGGTGTTCCCATACGCTCATGATGGGTTTGCCTTTTCAATGCCTCAAACTTAGACTTCTGGTCTCACAGGTGGTTTATGCATCTGTATGCAGCAGGCATGGTCCAAACAGAAAATATTATTCTCCCATTCACTTCCAATCAATACTTCTCATCAAACACAACTTTTAGGTTCTTAATCTGAAAAGAACAGGCTTTGAAGTAACTGCAGGGTCATTGAGCCTGATCCTTTGCATTTTATTGGGTCCTCCTGGGAAGATTTCCACAACTTCACAGGTGATAGGTTCAGTTTTCTGATCTACTTCTGAGAAACAAAACCCGTGGTGGCTTCCAGAACAGGGCTCTTGTTTGCAGGTCATGAATTCAAGGGATAGACAAGCCAAGGGCCAGAGAGAATGTATCCCAGTGAAACCATGCTCATCTCTAGGGAAAAATGGGTTTGCACTCCAGGAAGAGAACATTCGTGTTCTGTTTGAGGTTATAGACAAGCCTCTTTTGCACCACTGAGCAGCTGCCCAAGTTACAACCATAAAAAACACTGTCAGGTCAAGATTTAAAAACAAGCAAACAAACAAAAAGCCTCAACAGACCCAGAGGGAGAAACAAAAGGTCACACTTGACAAAAGTGAAAGTGGTAATGCCTTCCAGTGAAAGACAGTGGCTGGAAACCATACAGGATCAGAACTTACAGTGGGTGTCAAAAGTGACTTATTTTAGAGGCTAGCTCATTGTAAACTGTACTTGACCACACAGGCTGAAATTTAACCCCATCATTCAGGGGAAGATTTGCCTGAAGATGACAAATCCAGTTCATTTTCAGAGCTAAGCAGGTGGCAAGAGGGAGTGAGCAGCTATCAAGGTCCTGCAGTGATAGGCCAGCACTGGGCTCAAATCTGGGACAGGGAAAAAGCAAATTCTCTGCATTTCTAGATGTGGGTAAAAGTATCCTAAGCCTCCTTATAATCGAAGGGGGCAATAGCTACAATAACAGATACTCCTTCATGCACTTATCACAGCATCATCTATCCCATCACCCCCACCCTTGGGAAGCCCCAAAAGGGAACAGAAAAAGCAAGGACACTTACAAAGAGCAGGAGGCATTTGTTCTCACGGATGGCACCACAGCAGCCGAGGAAACCCAGCAGAAAGAGCATGGCTCCCATAGCCAGCATGATGTAGGCTCCCGTGAAGAGCAGGGGGTTGGCGGCCACTATCTCTCGAAATCCAGTGGGATCCACAATGACCCAGATCCCAACTCCCAGCAGGCACGCTCCTCCCAACTGCCACGCCACAAGGAGAGGAGAGAGAGAGGGAGATGGGGCAGCATGAAAAATCTGCATTCATTGCTATCTTCTGATCAAGGTGCTTGCTTGGAGAACTTGTGTTTCTCTGTGGCTTGTGTTCCCTGCTGAGCAGGTGATTGCTGATATGGAATCACAGAATGGTTTGGGTTGGAAGGCACCTTGAAGATCATCTAGTTCCAACTCCCCTGCCATGAGCAGGGACACCTCCCACTAGACCAGGTTGCTCAAAGCCCTGTCTAACCTGATTACAGCCCCGTTCACCACTAATTACAGCTTTCCTCCTTCTCTCCCTTGCCAAGGAGAGGAATAACTCAGACAACAGCAATCACTGCACTGGCTCCCTGAATGTCTTGAGTATCTCTGGATGCTGCAACCCCCTCGGTGACTTGTATTGCAAAGCTGAGGGGATGTTCTGGACCATGGCAGCTTTACCAAATTAACAGCCCATCCTGCTGGGGAGCAGAGGCTGCTGGGAATGGGAGGATTCGGGAGGGAAAGGGGATTCTAAATACTTACAAATATAAAGAAATTGAAAAGAAACATCAGGTACTTCATGCAGCTCAGACAGTCTCCCTCCATGGTCTTCAGGCTCCTTAATCTAATTCTTCCTGCAAAACACCAGCAGGTCCTTAGCTCACTCCTTGTTTATTGGAGTGACAAAATCCTGTCTCCGTTTTTATTTCCCCCAAGATCCTGTGGCATTCATTGCATGGAACGGCTCATTTCTTACCCGAACAAAGCCAGATAGAGGTAATGATTGCTGCTAGGTCCTTCTGCATTCTTCCCAGACTCAAGACGTGATCTGATCTCCTATGTAATGCTTAAAACCACTCCATGCCAGAGCTCAACACTCCAGCGTATATGAGATATATATTATCATCCAGTTCATATATGCAGCAGTGGAGAGCGTGTAACTAATGCTATTTATAAACAATGCAAGCAACACGCAAATAATGTTGCTTGTAAATTATGTTACTTGCAAATAATGTAATTACAAAACCACTTGTGCCTTACTAGTTAGCTGAAGGCACCTGAAGTCCCTGATGACAAGCTGCACAGAGACAATGGGAAAGGACAATCCTGACCCAGAGCTTTTTTTTCCTTCCACTTTTCTTTCCAAGCCATACACTCAAAAGGCAATTTTTGTAAGTTACTCCTACTACACACTGATGCACAGGAGATAAAAACTGCACACATATGTCTTCATCTACTTTTAAAAAACTTCTCTCCCCTTCTCCAGGCCCCAGATTTGTGACAGATTAAGTTCTCCTCGGCAGGAGACGTTTATTGCTAAGCAAACATGAGCAGTCAGAGCAGAAGACAGCGGCTGACAGATGCTTTCCCTGGCTTGGCCCATCTCAGACCTGAGAGACATATGAGACGCATTTGGTTTGGTCTGAAACGTAGTGAGAAATGTTCAGCTTTTTCTTAGGCAGATTATCCTACATTTCTCCCCCCCCCTTAATATGAATTTTATCTTGCAAAATGATGTGGAGGCTCAAACTCCCCAGCAGCGCAGCCAGGAAACACACCCCAGCAGCTGTAATCCCTTCCAAGGAAAGTCTGGGTTCTCAAGACAATGCATTTTTTTGTTCTCCAGCCACCACTTATTTCCCTCCTCCTGAGATTTGCTGTTCCTCCCCTTGCAGACACCTTGAACTTCACAGACCTAAAGGCTCAACCACACCCCCAAAACCAGCTTCCCAATTTCTCTTTGCTACCACTGACATTTCCCTCTATCCACTTATCATGCTGGATTGAAATTGCTCTGATTGCTCCTTCACCTTTGCCTTGGAGGTGTATCACTGGAAACCTCAGGTTGGACAGGACCTCTGGATGTCGTTGAGTACAAACACCCTGGACCAGTCCCAAAGTTTGATCCAACATCAAAGTTCGAGCAGATTGCTCAGGTCACATCAGTTAAGTTTTCAGTATCTCCAAGGACTGAGATTCCCCAGTCTCCCTGGGCAGCCCTTCCAGTGTTTGACCACCTGCCCTGTGAGAAGATTTTTCAGAGCAGCTGTTCAAGGTGCACCCAAGTTACCTCGTGGCCAAGGGAACAGAAAACCCTCTAAGAGTATTATTTCCACAGTGTGTTTCTCCAGACAGCACCAGAGAGAGGGGTAGTTTAATTAGGAGATGGAAAGGGGGTGACATAATGGCATGCAGAAAGAAAGAGCCATAATCAAGACCCACCTTCACAAATCCTGGGGCTTGAAGCACAGTATCTATTCTAGCCTTTAATTGTACGTATGTCCCATGTATCTCTTTCCAGCCAAGCTTGTCCTGTAAGGAAAAAAAAATATGCAATTACTGCAGAAGTCAATAAAACTCAATCAAGTTAAACACACAATTTATTAAAAGACACCATCCTGATGAATATGCTCAGTCTAATTGCCACCTTAATTTAGTGTACATTAGCACTAATGAAGAGCTTTTAATACCCAGTGAGGGATCTGATTCCTTAGAATTTCTTTACCAATCTTTGAGGTGTTTTAAAGGCCCACAGACCATGTGTAGATCTGCAGTCCCATGGCACGTGTGCCTCATACATACCATGACGGGATGAGATTAATACCAGCTGCACCTTCTGTATTTTATAGGAGGTTTAGACAAACTTTAATCTGCTGTGACTTCACAGCCCATTTACCAGGAAAATGGGGAAGGCAGAGGAAGGGAGATGGAATGCATCTCTGGGAAGCTCAGCCCAGCCATTAGATAGAGGCAGCAGCCTGAGACTCTGGATGATGTCCCATGATCTTCCAGTCAGCTCACTTGCCAAGTTCAGAAAACTATTTCCCTTTGCCTCCTTGTCACTGCCTGGGGAGCAGCAGCAAAGAGGAATGGCGAAGCCACCACACTGATAGATCACAGAACCATGGAATTCCAGCATGGTGGGGGCTGAAGGAACCTCTGGAGATCATCTGCAAGGGATCAGAGGAGTCACCTGGGTCCATCCCTGCTCCCTCATCCACCAGCATTTCACTGTTGTTTCTGGAGGGGTGGGACTTAGCATCTGCTTCCAACAAATATTGGTGAGTGCACCTTTGAAAATTGCCTTCAGTGAGCAAAAATCGATCGTTTGTTGTTGGCAGGAATTGAAGAAAGACTTTCAAGGTGGCTGAAGCTATTACAATATAAAACATATAATGAATATTCATAGACCTTTTGTTTTGCATTAATCCCTCACATTTAATGTCCTTCCTCACTACCATGGACCTCCATCTCTGAATGATGAGCAGGGATGGCTTCCCTTTGGAAACCTGAAGGGCACAAACATCTATAGCCAACAGACCCATCTCAGCTGCAAGGCTCTGAAGGCATCTGCCGAGGGTCGGCTGAACAGCCTCTCTTTGCAGTGCTGTGTATGAAGTGCAGCTTTGCCACCAGCATGAAACTTCAGAGGGCTGGAGATGGTTGCAGCAGGCTCAGAGACCTCCACAGAGGGGCTCTGAGGGTCTACAGCCAAGACAGGAGACAGTGTCCCTGCCTCGCAGTGGAGAGCCCCTTTCTGGGAGTCAGAGCCCAGTGCCCACCCTCAACTTCTATCTTTCCCTTTTGTGTGTGGGGACACTTCATCCCGTGCTTGGCACTTGCAATTGAGAGAGGATTTCCTCTGTTGTCCTATCCCACGATGTCGCTACCCTGGGACAGCTGCTGCCAGGAGGAGATGGCTCCAACTTTAAAGCAGAGATGACACTGTGCTACAGAAACCTATCATTAAGAGAACAACCAGAACGATGGGACTGCTGCTCCTGCTGTGCATGCTTATAATTACAGCCCTATGAGCCCTCAAAGGCCTGTGTGGGGGAGGAATTTTCATTTTTTTATTCCTCTCTAGTCACAATATTTTAAAGAAATTACAGCAGCACAGAGAGGAAGAGCAGAACTGCTCTGGTGGGTGCCAGCAGGTGCTGCGGCAGGAGGGAGGGGAGAGCATATGTGGTGCCAAACAAGAGCAATGGTCCCTCTTACTCCGTGGTCCGAAGGGAGGGAGCCCCTGCCAAGCAGATGCTCTTTGCTCAATAGCAGCAATTTTGTCATTAGGGAGAACCAGTGTCTCGTGGGGACTAGAGCGAACTAGTGCCTTTAATCACAGTCACTGGGGAAAAGTGGTGAAAGCTGGAGCAAGGGCCATGGCCACAGCAGCCACGCTTGGCACCTTCTCCTGCCTCCTCTCCTATCTCAACTACTGCAGCAGGTCCTGGCCGAGCAGTGACTGCTCCTCACCTTCGCTGCTTCTAGAGCAGCTCTTGGTGAGGAGCAGGCTTTGAGGAAGGACAAGCAGCTAAGCTCATGACCCTGTGGTCTCAGGCTGCAAGAAGTCTCTCAGGTCACTGGAGAGCCAGAGGAAAGAGGGAGGGGGAGAAAAGAGGCTGATATAGCCAACAGGTGGCAAGTGAAACAAGAAATGACGGAGAAGCAAGGCCTGTCTTTGGGAGAAACCATCTCCTCCATGTTAACTAAGTGCAGGAAGGCCACCAGATGCTTGGCTTGCAGGAGTCCTGCCTCACAAGTGCCTCTAGCTACGGCCCCTTTGCTCACCATGTTTTGCTGGACCTAGAGAAACCAAAACACAGGCTTATGTTCAGACAAAGGAGGAGCTGAAGTCATGTCCTGCTGGATCTCAGTGCTTTTATGGTGAATGGTGAGGAGAAACATCTCTGTGAAAGCAGGATCAGATTAATATCACCCTTACAATGGCTTTGGAAAAAAGTAAACCACTTGCTGCTCCTGAGCTGGAGCTTGGCACAAGCTGCCAGCCCCATATGCATTATCTTGGGACTACTAATAAATAACTAATTCCACTAGAATTTCACCGTGCCTGAATAACAGAGTCATTGCTGTGACATGGCCAAGTTACTGCCTGTAAATCTAATTATATTCCAACCAACGTGCGCTGTGTAACTGGCACCAGCCCCTGAAGAGCAGCCACCGGGGACCTGCACAGGGCCATGGAACCAGACACTCAATGACAGTCAATCCACCTCCTCTCCAGCTGCATTAAAATGCTAATGTCACTGTAATGTGGGCCCGTTTCCAGCCAGGACTCCTTGCCTTGCAGTGCTGGAGCCAATGAGGATGTTGCACAGGCCCAAGAGCATTTAATTCCCCTGTACAGTTGAGCAAGCAAAGCCCTTGGGGGCATCTTATACCTTCAGACAATAACCTGATTGGCTTTTAGAGCACTAAAATCTTATGAGGCTTGGGATGGTGTTTAAATGAATCTGAGCTGCTGTGAAAACGACCCCCAGCTTCCCAGCCAAGCAGAGCACTGGGGACAACTGGGCCACATCCCCTCCTGGCTCTCCTCTGTCCTTCTGGGTATGTTGAGCCTGGAGAAAAGGAGGCTCAGGGGAGATCTTCTCACTCTCAATAACTCCCTGAAAGGAGGATGAAGACAGGTGGGGTCAGGCCCTTCTCTCAAGGAACAATCAACAGGACAAGAGGAAACAGCCTCAAATTGCACGAGGGGAGGTTTAGGTTGGCCATGAGGAACAATTTCTTCATGGCAAAGGTTGTGAAGGGCTGTCCCAGGCTGCCCAGGGCAGTGGTGGAGTCCCCATCCTTGGAGGGGTTTCAAAGCCATGGAGATGTGGTGCTGAGGGACATGGTTTAGTGGTGCCCTGGCAGTGCTGGGATAACGGTTGAACTCCATGATCTTAGAGGTCTCTTCCAACCAAAACAGTTCTACAATTCTATGCTCTTAACAAAGCCCCATTTCTGCCACCAAAAGGCTGCACATAAGAGCCCAGCAGCCACATACAGCAGGAAGAAGAAGGCTGGAATGATCCTCTTAAAGCTTCATACAAATAACACCAGCTTTGCAAAACACAAATCTTAACGCAGCTCTTACCATCTACATTTCACATTTGCAACTTTGCACAATGTGTGCATGGAATATGTGAGGTCATCTGGAGGGAAATCCTCCCACACAAACAGAGACACTCAAAATGGAAATTCAGAAGTCCCAGAGCAGAACCTATTGTTGTAGCATTTGGAAAAGGTCTCGGGCACATGTCTGAAGTGCCAGCAGAGCATCAGGCCACAATCTCTCCATTTCAGGAAGCACAGACATGCACACAGCACTGCTCAAGACACGAACTGCTTGCCTTGGCCCCTTCCCCAGCGAAGTCCACCAGCTAACCACAGCCATCTCCTTCAGACAGCTTTTTGGACACCAGCTGCCTCAGAAGAGAAGACACTGCCAACAGAACCAGCACACGGGACAGCCTGCAGCTCTCCTGAGCTCTGGTCCTTACAAAAAAGTCCTCAGCCAGCTCACAGGTGTATTCTCCTGTGTATGAAACAGTGTGGTGGAACCACCTGGCACTGACCTTCTAAACAGAGCACCCAAAGATGATCTGCACTGATAATGTAACAACTTTCATTCTGTTGAGCAGGAAAGAAAGCCAAGGCTAGAAGGGGGATGGATGTGCTGATCTCCTGACCCACAGTACAGTCTGATGTTCACCGGGCCAAGCTGAGACCAGCCCCAGGCCCATGGAAAAACTGCTCACTTCTGCTGACAAGTTATGCTCTTTGACAGGCATCTTCTGCCCCAGGAAGAAGCCTCTTTAGCACAGCAAAAGGGAGGCGGCTATCTCGGCTCTCCAAGTCTGAGAACACCTCCCCTTAGGATGGCATCAATGCCACCCTCCCAGGGAGCTGCATCACAAGCCAAGTGATGTTCTCCGTGTTTCCTGGAACCTGCCATGTCTCACCTCACCAGCAACAGCCTCCTACAGGCTCTTCTCCACTCCCTTTTCCTGCAGCCTGGCTTTGTTTGCAGCAAATGCCTCCTTGGCTTGTGGCATTCAGGGTTGTTTTGAAAGATGCAGGAACATATCTCTGGAACACCGGGCAGTTGCTGTGGCAACCTTGTCCTCCTCAGACCAGGATTTCCAATATCTTAAGAAGTTTCCTGATACTTCGCAGGCTTCAGAGAAACAACGCAGAGGAAGAAAATGATTGATTTTTGAAGTAAGCAAGCAATCAAAATGGATTACTTTGGGTCTCAGGGCCTTGTCCTGTTAGAAAGATGATGATGTTGTCTCCTCAGCAAGGAAACCAGCCCCAGAGTAGCTGGGCAGGGGCCTGGGGGCACAGGAATTCAAAACCCCTGCTTTTATCACCTCTTCTAATGCAGAATAGAGCCCCACATCCATGGGTTGCCTGTTTTTTTGTTGTTGTCATTGTTCTCAATGCTCTTTCATAAGCTGGAGGTAGGGAAAAAGGAACCCTCCCTTTAATACCATCTAACTGGGGGACTAATAATCTTCATTAAGAGAGAAATCCTGAACAGAACTTTGAATGCATTAACTATTTTACAAAAATAAAAGAAAAATAAACCCTCTTTGTTCAGTGCAACTGCCTACACAGATGCAAACCCAAACCAGCCAGGTTAGTCAGGTTTAGTCGGTCCAGAAAAGCAAAGGTCAGGAAAAACACTGATAAAAAAAAGCAGATCTTAGAGGAGGAATCTCAATAATACTAAATAAACCAGAATATAATATTGAGAAGTAGCATTATTTATCTGATCCTGGTCACCTTTTCAATGTTTTTAATGAGAAGAATAATAATGCATACCAAAGTGTCACGGATTCTAATCACAATAGGAAATTCTTTATCCTCCAGAGCTCACAATTCAGAGTGACTGGTTTATTTAGGAAAGAAATACAAGCTCACAAGCTATAGATGTGATATGTCCAGGAAAACCTGAATGCAGCAAAGGTCATGAGAAACAACCTGGAGAAGAGAGGCAGGCACAAAGTCACCCTGCTCACCACAGCCAAACTGATACACATCTCTCATATATTCCAAATCTAAACAGAGTTTCACTGTCATCAGCACCTTTAACTTACTCTGAGACATAAAACCACAGCTAAAAAGTGGTTTGAAAGGTGAATGTGGCTGATCTCCACCACACTAAGGTATGAACACCCAACCATCCAACGCCTTTTGCTACAGATACTTCTGATTTCTGATGAAAAAAGAGTGAAAAGGAGCAGAGAGAGAGCCATGGCCACAGGCCAGAGCAGAGCTTCAGATGTTCTGCAGGAAAATCAGCAAGAGTTAATAAATCCCATAATCTTGGCATGTGTGTTTCGAAACATCCTCTCTTCCCTCACAAGATGTATAATCGAAGCGCTCCAGCACCGATCAGGTTCCAGACAGACAAAAGGCCCTCGGCACCACTCAAAGGTGGATGACAGGAGCAGAGGGACGCAGGGAGAGGCGAGCCAAGGCTCGCAGGCTGGCTCCCAGCTGCTCCTGCTTTCCCAGCGGAGAGCAGACCCTGCCTCCAAACGCACCGTGTCGAGCCAGCGAATTCGCTGCTCTCTTAGCACCTCATTTTTCTCCCTGTCTGAACTTATTCTGAAAACGTGTGGTTTGCTGTCCCCCTTCTCCTTTCTCGTTTGTCCTTACTGGTGGCAAGGGAGAGATGAAAGGCATCAGGGCTGGTTGTTGTGAGTGCATCTGCAAGCACAGACCTTACAAAGGGGGCTGTTCTGGAACACGCCGTTTTCCGCGCTCTCCGCACAGCCAGCTAATGATCGCCCTAATAGCTTCTCTCTCTCAAGTTGTAATAAGCTTCCAAATGAACCCATTCAGCACATATTAAAAAGCAAGGGATGCTCCTTTGATTATAGCCTTGATGGAAACGGCCGAGTACTTGTTTAGTTGCCGCAATTAGGAGCTGCTGCTGGAGTGGTGGGGTTCAGAGACACCATAGCAACAGAGCCAGTGCTGCCCGCATCACACCTGGCCCGGCCAGCAGGCTTCAGAGCTCCAGGAACTAACAAATCAGAGGTGTCCAATCCAAAATCAATGCCTGGACCATGTCTATGAAGCTCAGAGCACGGCACTGGGTCCATGCATCTCTCCACACCCCGCTCATGGGGCTTGTGGGGTTGGGGGATCTGCTGCATGGTGCTGGAAAATGAGGCAACAAGGGGCACGTATGCTGGAAAGTCTTGAGGAAGTGATAGCTCTGATAGCTCTACTTCACTGAGGTGAGAAGATGAGGGAACTTGCTTCTATCACCACCTCTAACACTTCCTCCACAATCCTTTCACATGCGGGGAAGGGAACCCAGTAACCTTATGGAAATCTCTTTCCCACTTAACTGCTCAAAGGTTGATCCAAATCCCACTTATGTTGCTGACAGATTTCAGAGGAGAAAGAAGAAAAAAAAAAGACTTTTTAAGGATGCAGAAACCTAGCAAAATCAGGGATCTAGTCTTCATTGAAGTTTGAACCCTGGTCAAGTATTTCCCCTTAGCTAAGTTACAAGAGCATACCTTTTTTTCCTGTTAATGATGAGAACACCACAAAAAACATACCTACTTTCCCAAAATATCCTTATTCCCTAAGCACAGTGCATCTGCAGCCGCCTTAAGTGGAGGGACTTTGCACACCAAGACAGCAGCTTACATGTGGGTGAGGAGGATGCTCAGGCTTGTGGCGGCCTCGGTGGGGTGACTTCCACCCACAAAAAACATCACAACCCCCCTTGGAAAGCCAGAGCTCTAAACAAACCCCTTCTGCTTCACCTGAAAGGCAAGACCTTTGCATGGAACAGCAATTTTCTGCATCTCCAGGAGACCAGCTGGGGTTGGAGTGGGTCAAACCACGGAACACAGATAGCTTTGTGCTGATACTACCCACGGTGCCTATTAGGAAGGCTGTAATTTTAAGAAATCGTTTCTCAGCAAGGATATTTAATACAGTGCTGAAGAGCCTCCCCAGGCAGGCTTTGTTTTAAGGTTTGCAGGCTTTGGGGGGAAAGGATTGTGAAGTGGTTCAGGTTTTTAGCTCTACTGTAATCTAAATAACACAAAAAGGCAGCAGCGGAAACTTCCCTACCAGCATCACTTGCAAGCAGACTGGGTATCGCCTGGGGCAAAACCTGAAGCACCATCAATCATAGACCCTAGTGAAATTTGGCAGGCACTGACAGGGCATCAGAGGGACTCTTTCAAAGCTGGAATGCTCAGTTCAACCATGGCAACGCTCTGGATGCTGATGAATTTTCTTTCACTCACTCTTCACTGCTATTTTACCAGCTACAAGTCAGGAGTTAGAAACTGAAGACATAGAAACTCCTCTAATTCCAGTCAGGGGGGCTGGAATAATTCCAAAGGTATCAGTGAATGCTGAAGGCACGATGAGCAGCTCACATGGCCTTCAAACAGGGCAAACCCCCGTCTGCAGCTGGGCTGCTGTGTGCCTGGCCCTTTGCACCCAAAAGCGGCAAGAACTGACCCAACCTGGCAATTCCCATTTTTGCAGGGTCTAGGCAACCTTTCCAGGGAGGAGCACAGAACACAGTGATAAACCCAAATTCACAGGCTAGCCTCAATGTCTGCCAGCACTGGGATGAATTCTGACTGAAAAATCATACCAGCTTTCAGCGCCTGAAGTTCCCTTTGCTACATCTCTTTTCTTCATCAGTATTAAATTTGAAAGCAATGCTGCTTTTCTGCTGTTGCCCATTGACCATGGTGCGAATCACAGAAGCACAGACTGGTTTGGGTGAGAAGGAACCATTAATGGTCATCGAGTCCAACATCCCTGCAGGGACATCTGCAACTAGAGCAGGTTGCTCAGAGCCCTGGCCAACCTCACCTGCAATGGTTCCAGGGATGGGGCATCAACCACCTCTCTGGCAAATTGCCTCTTCCAGGAGGTCAGCAGAGGCATGAGAGTCTTCAGGGCATTTGGGATTGAGGATCACTGTCCTGTCTGCTGATAAAGTCTGGGAGGGGTGGCAGAGGGGCTGTGTTTAGAAAACTCAGGGTTTACAGCTGCTCCCTCAGAAGTAGCTCAGGAACCAGTTTTCCAGCCAGCACAGACTCCATCAGGAGTTTTGAGGCAGATGCTTCCAATTACCTGATGCTTAAAGCAGAAACATTGCAGCGTAAAACTTCTCCCGGTACAGGACCACCTACATGCAGCCCCTGGAAAACAGGTTTGTTCCTACACCTCTTGGATGAAACGTACTAATCTGGACACAGGGAGCACTCTTGTACATGGGCCTTCCAATATTGCTGCTTACTGGCACCAGCCTCCTCCTGTATTTACCCTCCATCCTTCCAGGATTTGCTGTTGAAATGCTGCTCCTTGTTGGAGCTGAGCACACCTCATTCACAGAGCCCAGTTTCGCTCTTTCAGCCCCTCAAGCCCCAGAGATGTGTGGGCTTTCCTCAGAGTTCTGAGCATGGGCTCACCTTGTCCTGACCACCACAACCACCCTCCCCAGGCAGGGCCTTGCGGGTACTTCTCTTCCCCAGCAATCCCACCGCTTCAAATTTTAATTGGGAGCTTGCATTTTATTTTCTATTTCCTAAGTTAAGTTTCCTCTCTCCTGCATGCCCTGTGCTGGTGCCGCTATCTACACATATATCACACACCATACATCGTGTACCACACATGTCTTGTCATCTGAGTTTTGCACATACGCTGTCATTTAGCAAACCTGATTCTGCTCAGGAGCATCCAAACAAACCCATGAGTCCAGAAGCACAAAAGCAGATGCCCAGCAAGCCCCAATTTAAGCACTTTACACCCTTCCTGCATGAAATACCAGCTCCTGAAACATGTTTTGGGGCGAGTTGACATCTTCACATTATCCTTCCAGTATCCCGAACACGTTTCCCAGCTAATCCTTCTCTGCTGCTATCCTGGGAAGACTCCAAGCGAGGCAGGTGACTCCAAAGCACGTTGGGGTAATAGCCAGGACATCCTTCTGGTAAGGAACGCAAGCCAGACGTGAGCAGACAGCTCCCAGATCCATCAGCTCCGACCGGGGGGATTCGTTTCCGTAAATCAGTGTAATACTGCTAAGCCTACACCAAACACCCAGGGTAATCACTTCCTTGCTGCTTAAATCTGTACTATTGGCTCAGTGGTTCTGAAATTAGTCCCTTCAACCGAGATACTGTTTGGTCTAGAGATTAAAAAAGAAAATCCATCTTAGAACAGGGTGGGTTTTTACTGCCAGATCTCATTCAGCCATTTAACGGGACAGAACAGCTACACTGGTGTGTATGGTATCGGCAATTAGCCTACAAAGCAAACTGGTTTTAATTAAAGCATTGATGTGTTGAAGACTTTGAATATCTGCCTCAAGAAGTATGATACATTTATACGAGTCATAAGCAAGATAGGGAGGAATTTCCTTCATGCATCCTCTGCTTATTTGAAGGAGAAAAAGCAGGATTTGGTCCATGAAGGCAGCTTGGAAGTGGCCACCTGTGGTTATTACCCAAGCTTTGTTCAGAGGTCTCCACTGTACAGCCTGGCTGCAGGGCTTTATAAAACCAAGGGGATTCACCCGGGGCAAAAGGGGCTTAACCTCACTGGGCTTGACAACATCTTTGCTCAGACCAGGTTTCATTTTCCCAGTCACACAACCCGACCATGGCCTCATCAGAGAGGCAGCTTCTGCTCCAGGAGAGGCCACATTTCTCTAGCTGAAATAAAATGAGATGTCAGGACTCTCTTCCCTTCATGGCATCGGTTTCTTTCCTAATGCCCCTGAAGGCTTAGTGAGCAATTTAATAGAGGCTTTATAACACGGGAGCCTTCTCCTTTCTAAAGATGATGCATCTCTCCTTTCTGTTAACAGATCTAAATGTAGATGTACCAGAAAAATCTGTTCTTTCCCATAAATGGCAATAAGCCAAATCTCAGTGGGAGACTCTGCCACTTTATGCAGGTAAGGGCTGAATTAGCAACCCCGCACAGCACACTACAAGGTACAAGCATCTGGAGGATTCAAACAATGTCCAGCAAGAGCTCACAAACTGATACAGCTTCCTCCAAATCCCAGAGCTAAATGAGGTTGCAACTAAGCAGGAATCAAAGAGGCTGCACTTCCATAGTAATAAGAGATGAGCAGATGAATAAGTAGGCACATAACTGCGTAACAGATCATCTGGGGGAAAAAACCTCACTTTTTGCCCAATGCACCATCCGAGATCACTGTGGCAAAGGAAAGGGCCCAGAAGGAAGCCTCCCCTGCCCTGAGGAGCTGGTGACATGCCAAAGACAGACTTGGGGCTCTCAGGAAGGGCTATCAGCTTCCAAGTCAGTCCTGGGAAGATACTTCCCAGGAGGACACGGAGACAACGTGGATTTTGCAGCCTCAGCTCTTCAGCGACACTGGTTTTTGAAGTATCAAAGACAGCTGATGAGTGCAAGCAAGAGGAAGGACTTTTCTTGTCTCTACACCTTCAAACAATAGCAGTGACAGGAATTTTACAAACCTTGGGTATTACATGACCCACTCAAGAGCTCGAGCCCCAAGCTCTGTATCACAAGGTGTCTGTTCAGAACAAAGCCAAGTCCTTCCAGTTCCCCATAAGTGACTCTGCAAGTGCTCATTAAAAGGCCAGTGAAAGGGACTGTAAATGGTTTGCTAATAAAGCCTGAGTCTGAGGCGCACTCTGAAGAGAGGAGAGGCAGCATGGGTACATTAGTGAAGGCAACAGGTCACTGCCATGCACTTGTGTGCCCTTTATCTCAAGCAGAAATACAGCGTAAGGTGGCCATAATTGGAGGGAAAAAAAAGAAAATGGAAAAAAAAAAAAGGGAGGCGAAACCGTTCTGCTTTTGCTCACGTCTGACTGCATGATTATAGCATGCTGGAAACGTCTGAGGGAGCAGCTGAATATTTAACCTTAGAAATGGAAGCTTGTCCTGCTAACATCCCCACGTATCTTCCATTAGCCTAATTAGGGCTAACAGGGTGTTCACGTCAGTATCTCCATAATTAACATTAATAGCAGTCATGGACAAATGTCGCTGGAAGATGAAATGCTGGGTTGCCTCTGCAGGGTTGGACACCCAGCAGCCTCCAGTATGGCCCTCTCAGCATCCCGCACACTGAGCCCTGCTGTGAGAGACAGAGAACAGCCCATGCTGGGAGTTCTAGGGGATATAAACACGGACATGGCCTGGCAGTGGTTCCCTCCTGTGCACTCACTGCTGTGTGGATGTAGCCCAGCGACAGGTCCCTCTGCCTTCCAAGATGTCCAGGTCTCTGCATGGAGCAACGCTGCTCCTATCACATGGTGAGATTTTCAATTAGCAAAGCCAGGAGCAAGCAAGATTATAACAACAGCCTCAGTTACCCTTATTAAGGCCATTGTGCCACCCTCCCTCCCTCCCTCTCCTGTCCTTGGTCAGGTTTATTCACCATGTAGAACAAACTTTGTCCATGGTTGAGCTCCATGCCACAGAGATGATGATAATGTGGATTCAGAAACCCAACGTGGAACCTATTTAAGACCAAACCTAGTGCCTAGTATGGTCAGTAGAAAGGTCATTGATGTCAACCTAGTCTTGCTCAGGTGTTCATTTCCCCCCTGCTGCATTATACTAGTTTGTTTTCTCATTTTATATTGAAGTTATCAGGTAGTATTTCCTCAGTGCACATTTCCAGTGCTTGGAACAAGAGGCACCTGGTTCATTATTAGTGATCTTTTGTGCTATCTCAGTCTGGAGGTTAATTACCCTGCTAATTCTCCCTGACATAGGTCCCAAGTGCTGCTTGCGGCAGCACAGTGCTCTACACAGCAAAAATCATTGCATTACAATATGAACCTGCCCAGATTTAAAGTAACTGAGTGTAAGAATTATTTTTGACTGATCCTAGTTAGTAAAAGGAGGTTGTGGTGAGGCTGGTGTTGGTCTCTTCTCCCAAGTGACTAATGACAGGTCAAGAGGTAACAGCCTCAAGTTGCACCAGGGGAGGTTTAGATTGGATATTAGGAAGAAGTCCTTTACTGAAGAGTGGTCAGGCACTGGAACAGGCTGCCCAGAGAGGGGGGGGAGTCATTGTCCCTGGAGGTGTTCAAAAAAAGAGAAGACATGGTGCTTCAAGACATGGTCTAGTGATCAGGGAGATGTTGGGTTGAAGGTTGGACTTGATGATCCTAGAGGTCTTTTCCACCCCAAATGATTCTATAATTCTATGTGTGCTGTACAAGAGGGTGTCCTGCTCACCTTGAGCTTCCAGGTACTCAGCCAAGAAACGAGGAGCAGGTTCTTGCAGGGAAGCTGGCACAGCCCCGTCTGAGCACAGGGACCATGCACAACTGGCAGGGACCAGCGACATGCATGACATGCTAAGAGCATTTCCATGTTTAAGAGGAGATACTTTATTTTAAATATTCAACAGTCAGTGTCATCTCCGCACTGCTCTGCCAGGGCCTGGGCTGCAGGGAAGGCAGCTGGTGGCCCCGACGCCGTGCCCCAGGAAGGCTGCTTGTCAGCAGCTGCAGGCAGAACAGCAGCAGGAGGCTCAGAGCAAGCCTGTGAAATTAAAAAGAAGAAATGCTGATCCAGGAGACAGCACAATGCCCGAGGTTCTGAGTGCCATGGAGCACTGTGCCCCATGGGAGCCCCTCACCTCTCTGCGCCGAGCAGCTGGGCTGCACTTTGCTCCTATCAATAATAATGATAAATAATAATAATGGTGTCAAAATGAAAGGGAACTCTGAGCTTACAAGCTGCATCAGGTGGACTTAATGCTCCTGCCTCCAAGTGCCCAGGGCTTCATTGCCCACCTCTCCCCCCGCAGCCCCCGGCTTTCCTGGGGTTGAGATGCCCGGTATCCAGGCAACGGGCATCGCCAAGCCTCTGCAA